>AWOL01S0003592.1:167768-194048 GCA_000715115.1 Nicotiana otophora
TTTTTTGAGCCGAGGGTCTTTCGGAAACAGCCTCTCTACTCCTTCGGGGTAGGGGTAAGGTTTGCATACACACTACCCTCCCCAGACCCCATTAATGGGATTCTACTGGGTTGTTGTTGTTTGTTGTTGTTTTGTTCGTTTGGAGTAATTACTATGATCGGGAATGGTGTTGCGAGCACGCAAGTTTTGTAGTATGTTATGTGATTATATCTGGGGTTATGGCTATGTCTTGATACAACTTATTCAGACTTATACAGGGTGTAGATGTGAGATTCGGGTTTTGAAAAAAATTCTGGATCTTAGAAATTGCGCTCCAAGTTTTTTGGCCTAAAGTAGAAATAATGATCTTCAATTATGTTGTATTGTCAGGCCTATATGAAATAGGGTGGCATGGAATCACCCTCGGGTACGTGCGTAGTAAGAAGGAATAGTGAATTGATGGCTTGGAAACAGTTCTTGGCCAGTCGCTTTGAGTATTACAGCCACATTCCCCCATTTACTGCGTATCCTGTGTTCAATTATAATTATGTGACTTGCCGTGGAGGTTGCATAATGAATTGAAACACTTAGTTCCAAGATTTAAAGCTTAAGTTGAAATAGTTGGTTGGATATTGACTTATGTGTAAACAACCCCAGAATAACATTTTGATGATTCCAATAGCTCCGTATGGTGATTTTGGACTTAGGAGCGTGTCCAGAAAATTATTTGGAAGCCCGTAGCTAAATTAGGCTTGAAATGGCTAAAGTGGAAATACAAGTTTTGAAGTTTGACCGGGGAGTTGACTTTTTGATATCGGGGTCGAAATCCGATTCTGGAAATTGGAATAGATTTGTTATGTCATTTATGACTTGTGTGCAAATATTTGAGGTCAACCGGACTTGATATGATAGATTTTGGCATCGAATGTAGAAGTTGAAGAATTCTTAGTTTCATTAAGCTTGAATTGGGGTATGATTCATGGTTTTAGCGTTGTTTGATTGATTTGAGGCCTCGATTAGGTACGCGTTATGTTATGAAACTTGTTGATATATTCGGAAGGGGTCCCGGGTGGACCGGGTGAGTTTCGGACGAGGTTCACATCATTTTTGTTTCATGTTGCATTGCTGGAGGTATGCTTGTTCTGGTGTTTCCGCATCTGCGAAAGAATGGGCACAAATGCGAGTCCATATATGCAGATAGTTGATCGTCGAAGCTCAAGTAGGCTTGGGTGGGGAGGATCGCAGAAGCGGAAATTGGAGCGCATATGCAGCCCCGTAGAAGCGAGGGCCTTGGGCGTAGAAGTGAGAAAGAGCACAAAAGTGCATTTGGCTTCGCACCTGTGGTTGCGTAGAAGCGGATGGAGATTCGCAGGTGCAAGGAGTCGGCTGGCTAGTGGAGTCCGCACAAGCGGAGTTCGTGTCGCAGAAGCGACGCAGCAGAAGCGGCTCTTGTGTCCGCAGAAGCGAAATGTCTGGACAGAAGATAAAATCATGGGTTTTGTTTTCTTTCTTCATTTCCGGATTTTGGAGCTCGTATTGAGCGACGTTGGAGAGGAAATTTTCCACACAACATGGGATACGGATCGTTTGGATTGAATCGAGGAGATAAGAAGCGTTTTCAAGTAGATACGCGCATAATGGAATTTCTGGAGCATTGTTTAGCTTGCTCGGCATTGGATCCGGCTTGTTCGAGGAAAGTAACTCTTCTAATCTTTAAGCTGAGGGTATGAACCCTGATTATACGTGTTATGTGTTTGGTATTGAGGTGACGGACATGCTAGGTGACAGGTGTGTGGGCGTGCACCGTGTGAACTGTGACTCCGTTATTTCTATGGTCTTGCGTAGTTACCTGCACTTATCTATAATCATGATATCTCTACGTACTAAAGTTATCCAGTTGTGATTTGTTTAGAAACCATGTCTAGGCTACATGCTTAGTCTGTTAGGACCCACTAAGGTCATTACTGCTGTTGAGTTATTTGCTTACATTGCAATATCATACTCAGTCATATTCATTCATTGCATATCATATCTCAGTATCTGTTGTTATTTATTGATACATCATATCATTATTGTGGGCTAGTTCATGTCATTGTGAGCCCGAGAGACTAGAGAGGTTGATGACTGAGTGAAGCCGAGGGCCTAATTTTGAGATATTGATTCTATAGCACGTGAGTTGTCTGTGCAGATTTTAGCGCTTGGGCTGAAGGATCCCCTTCAGAGTCTGCACACACACCCAGTAAGCGCGATTGAATTATATTGAGGGATGGATATTTTCCGAAGCATTTATACCTGGGGATAGATCTTTCCCACAGGCTGGATTGGCCCTACTCAGTACTGAGTGACTGATGGTCAGTTGATGTATATATTCCGGGATGGATCTTTCCTGGGCCGGATTGGACATATACAGTACTGAGTGATTGAGCACGATGAGTTAAAAGTGTGAGACAGTGGGATTGAGTACTCTGAGAGGGTGAGTACATGAGTTCATCTCTGAGATACATGCATTGACATGCACACATTACATGCATGCATAGAGATGTATCTTCCTCATGCTGCACGGTATCATGTCACTCATGACTTCTCACAAATATTGGCATATGAGCATAGTGATGTATTTTTTACACCGGATATCAGGAAAGAAAATGAAACATCTTATTTATTGTTGAAAAGATTTTTGGAAAAATTACTGTTTTTAAACTTACTCGTATTTTTCGCAACTTCGGTAAACGATTTGGGTTTTCACTGATATACTTGAAAGGCAAAACTATTCTCAGAAATCATGATTAAGCTGAGCATTTTATCTCTGAGTTACTTCTTTTATTACTTGCTTTACGTTGTTATGGACTGTTGTTGGCTATTGGTGTTGGACCCGACCTTTGTTCCAGCTTGTCTCGACTTTCAACCTAAGGTTAGGTTTGTTACTTATTGAGTACATGGGGTCGGTTGTACTCATACTACACTTATGCACCTTGCATGCAGATGTTGGCTGGTGACGTTGCTCAAACCAACGGGAGCTGGATTTGAAGATGTATACACATTCCGGTTGTAGCTTCCTCTTGTTCATGGTATCCTTAGATTTATAGAGATCAATTTATGAATATTTCGAACAGATGTTGTATTTATTTCATATCAGCTTTGCATATTCTAATCTTAGAAGCTCGTGATTTGTACTACTAGTCCTTGGGGAATGTATAAGATGTAGATACTTTTTTTTACTTAATTGTCTTGTTAAATTTCATTGGAATTAGATAGTTGATAACTGGCTTACCTAGCGGGTTGGGTTAGGTGCCATCACGACTAGTTGGATTTTGGGTTGTGACAGAAACTAAGAATGTTTAACTTCTATATTCGATGCCGAAATCTATCAAATCAAGTCTGATTGACCTCAAATTTTGCACACAGGTCATAAATGAAATAATAGTCTTATTTCAATTTTTAGAATCAGACTCCAACCCCGATATCAAAAAGTCAACTCCTCGGTCAAACATCCAAACTTAAATTTCCATTTTTGTCAATTCAAGACTAATTTAATTATGGATTTACAAATAATTTTTCAGACACGCTCCCAAGTCCAAAATCACCATACAGAGCTATTGGAATCATCAAAACTCTATTTCAGAGTCGTTTTCTCAAAAGTCAAACTCCAGTCAACCCTTCTCATTTAAGTTTCCAACATGAAATTCATTCTTCCGAACTAATCACAAAACACCTGAAAATCAAAACCGACAATTCACACACTTCATAATACATCATATGAAGCTATTCAAGACTTAAAATAGTTGAAAAGAGCGTAAATACTCAAAATGATATGCCGGGTCGTTACATTCTCCCCCACTTAAACATACGTTCGTCCTCAAACGTGCCAAGAGTTGTTCCTAAGCCCTTAAATAATTGTTCTACCTTTCCACGCACATACCCGGGGGTGATCCCTCATCACCCTATTCCATATTGGTCTGACCACACAACATAAATGAAGATCATTAATTTAACCTTGGCCCATAAACCTTGGAATTCAATTTCCAACATTCAGAATTTCTTTTCACGACCTGAATCTCACATCTATACACTGTATAAGTCTGAACAAACTGTATCAAGCTATAGCCATAACTCAAGATGTAATCACATGATATATCATACAACTCGCACACTCGCAACACCATATTTGATCTCGGTAACTACTCCAAATCAACCAAGTTCTATATTAAACCCCACATTCCACATAACCTCATTCCAAAACATTCGTACACTACATATAGTAAAAGAAACACATGGAATCTCATAACCCCTTATCAGATCAACAAGTGATGGAGCTCTCTTGCCCCAACCAGAACCATAATCACTTTCTAAGCGGACTTTCAATGTCATCCTCCCAAATATACCATAATCAAACTTGATAGTACCCATTCTAGGTCCAATGACCATATATTATTAAACACAACTATCCCACAGCCATACCACACCAATAAAACTGAATCCACAACTGCGCAATCCGTGTACCCAAAAATGGTAAATGTCTCAAAGAAGAGAACTGTATTGCAAGTTCAACAAGCACCACCACAACTGCAATGCTATAATCTCATCATATATAGTAGAATCAAGACAAATGAATCTAATAACGGTAACCAGCTCTTCTAGAGCTCAAACTAATATTAAGCGCACGAACAACTCACGTGCTATAGTATCAATATCTGGACTCACACGGATAACTCACGTGCCAATAATATCAATATATGGATCTGCACGAACATCTCACGTGCCAATAACATAATCCGCCTGACATGGTCACAAGCCTCCAGTCCAAGCATATCATGCATGAGCAATCAAATAAGTACACATGTATATGATAAATGAATTTTAAATTCACAAAAGGTATTATCAAAGTAAGTGTTACAGTTGTGGTATTTATGGAGGTGCTTAAGAAGAATTATGAAAGTATTCCTCATGGGATGATCGTGCATGAAAGATGTGTTAGTCATTTGACTGCTGGAGTTGGGATCAATTACGATGATTCATGTGTTCTATGAATTTGGAGACCGGGAGTTCTCAAAAGCATATTATTTCGGGGTTGCGACCTGTTTTAAGTGACTATTTTATTTAAACTCAACAGAGGTACTAGTTGCGTTAATTATTTGTGATAGCTACGTGCTATGAGTGCGCATATATGTGAGGTTTGAGCCCATGTGTTATTGGAGATGACACACATGCTAGATGACGAGCGTGTGTGCAAGCACCATAGAAATTGTGAATAAAAATTCTATGGAGTTGTAAAACTAAAGAATCATGTTATTATCTGAATATTCTCCACGTGTTACGGAAATTGAGCTGAGACTCGTATTAAAGATCATGTTTAGGCTAGATACAAATATTTTGGGATCCATAAGGTTGTGTTGTTATTGAATTTAATTGTTTAAAAATATACATTTCATGCTCAGTCATGTTCATCCATTGTGAGGATACTGATGGGATCGGGGTTGCCCACCTGCAACAAGCCATATTGGCTTTATATATATTATTATTCTATAGATCTGGGCTGCCCGCCTGCAGCAGGCCTTATAGACTTTATTATTATATGGATCGGAGATAGCACACCTGCAGCAGGCCATATCAACTATATATCATGGTTGGGCTGAAGGAGCCCCTCCAGAGTGTGCACCCTCTACAGTGAGCGTAGATGATTATATATTCGGGATAGATTTCCCAGGACATGGACTTTCCATATTTATTTATAATTGTGAGGAATTCCCTGGACGTGGATCTTGTCTGAATCATTTATATTTGGGGATAAAATACCCCAGGCTGGATTGGTTTTATACGATACTGAGTGACTGACTGTCAGTCGATGTATATATATACGGGATGAAATTTCCCTGGACTAGATTGGCCATATACAATACTGAGTGACCGAGTAATTACTGATCGTGGGTACACGAGGTTTTCCACTGTGATGTCATATTCCTCATATCATGCAGTACTGATCTATTTTACTTGTACTGAGTTTAACTGTTGAACTTGAAAGCATGCTTACATTACTGTACTATTATTTTTATACTGGACTATACCTGTTGAGCTTGTCACTACTTTCAAATCAAAGGTTAGTCTTGTTATTTATTGAGTTGGTTGTACTCATACTACACTTTGTACCTCGTGTGCAGATCTAGGTGCTTCCGGACACGGAGACTGTTAGATCTCAGAGTGTTATCAGTTGTCGACTATCCAGGTAGCTGCTAAGCGGCCACTGATCTTAACTCTCTTCCTTTCAGTTATTGAACTGTTCTATATTGATTAGACAATGTTTATATTAGTCAGACTTTGTTATCATTTAGATGCTCATTTACTCAGTGACACCGAGTTTTGGGAGTGTTTTGAATTTGTATATGTGAGGTTTTCTATTGAACTCAAATATTATGTTTTCAATCTTAAAAGATTTTTTGTTTTATTGATGTTGTCGACTTGCCTAGTATTGAGATATGTGCCATGACGACGTGCGGATTTTGGGTCGTCACAGTTAAGAGGTTAAAAGTTTATCGACAGTTGGTGTTTATGAAAATTAATGCATTACATGTATTTGCATACAGATTCTCTCACTTATCCATGAAGCTCGCAGCAATTGCCCCAATAAACCACAATTATTTAATTTTGCATCTGCCCTAAATTTGGCTACACCTTAAACTTGTTTGAAAACACTAGGATCCCGAGTAAAACAATTTTGCTACTCAGCAACCATGCATGGATAATTGATTCATCTTTTGTGGTATTCTTATTAGTTCTTTAAATGTGGAATTTAATGGCAATCGGTGTGTGCGATTCATTCGGTCCAGTCTTTGTCATAAGTAAACTTTCAAAGAGAAATACTGAAGCTTCCTTGTATCCTAGACTAAAAAATCACATCTTTAAATATCTGATGTATTGTGAAGAAATTACACGTTCTTGACGTATCACACTTTTCGTGTGCATGCACTTTTGCTGCTAAATTTTAGTATATTTTATTTAAAAAGTTGTACGTATAAAATCAACTTTTTTAAATTATCCATATCACACGTTTGACTTGGGTATTGGTGTGCGGTGCCTTCCTGAGATATCTGGGAAGGGCGACGTAAGGCAAAGCAGCCGACTTCCGTGTGATTACTTTTCGCCAACAGAAGGACCCCTCCTCATGCTAGACTAGACTATCAGTGCAGTGCGAGAAAGCCAATGTCAGGATCACAATTTGCAGAGACAACTAAATGAAAGCTTGCTTGTATTAATAGAGAACAATGATTGAAAGAAAGACAACGCGGTGCCAAGAGGGGAGGAGACACTAATGCAGAGATTTGATTGCTTGCAAAAAACTTCAATGACTATACCCTCCTTATATATGTCATAAAAATAAAAACTTAAGTTATAGGAATAGACATAAATAAGCTAGAAAATCATAATGCAAATACAAGAAATAAAACTACTCTATATTTACATGGAAAGCAACCTAGGCTTATACAAAGGAAAAGCTGGTCTAGCAGCTGACAGTTGTAGGGGCGACGTCCTAGTCAATAGCATCAGTGTGTAGGACATGAGCACGCGCTGGCTGCGTGCATCTTCTTGTAGGCGCAAGATGCAGGCTGACGCTACCTACTAACAAGCGCTTTTGAACATCGCCTGTTGCTGGGCGCGGGCACAGACTACCGGTGGGGAAACATAGGCACATGCGCACTTGTTGCTTGGTGGAACCAAGACTAAGGTAACATCCTCCATGACACTCGGCGCCAAGAGGCTTATTAGGGTGCTATGGGGAACAACCAAGGAGTCAAGGGGCAAGATCGGAAAATAGCCCATGCATCATGAAAGATTGATGAGGCCATTGGTTAAGGAATTGGTTAAAACGGTGCTCACCAATATATTAAGTAGTAAATGAAAAATGATTTTCTCACTCAATCCCTAGTACATACAAACAATAACAATCAACTACAAGTACAATCAGAGACGGATCTAGAATTTGGAGGTTCCGGGTAATAACTATTTTGGGTTTGGTTTAGCCATATTTTGAACGTTTTCGATTTAGGCTATTCGTCTTTTCTGTTTATATAGACAAACCAATCAAATGAAATAATTTACTCCCTCTGTTCCAGTTTATGTGAAGCTATTTCCTTTTTGGTCAGTTCTAAAAAGAATGACCCATTTCTAAATTTGGAAACAATTTAGCTTAAACTTCCAATTCTATCGTTAATGAGAAGCTTTTATAACAACACAAATATTCTGGACCCTGTTTTGACTTCTTTAGGACTACAAATTCCAAAAAGTTTCATTTTTTCTTAAACTTCATGCCCAGTCAAAAAGGTTCACATAAATTAGAACGGAGGGAGTAATAATTATGACAATTTGGAGCAGAGCTTAAAAATTAAATAATGCCACTAACATAAATAATAAAATGTCATTCATTTATAATTTTCCTCAACGAGTTTTCATATAACTAAAACTAAAGCTTACTATACATGCATATTTTATATTTTGATATTCAAAATAAAAATGTATACAAATAGAGACTCATAACTTTGAAACACAAGCAAGAATCAATAAAAGGTTCCACGTGTATATCTGACAACAATACAAGGGTGTGCACCTTGTTGTGAACTATTTGAGTCATGTTTGAGGTTACATAGAGACTAATTTCCTGAATGGACATGATAATTGCTATTTTCATGATGAAATTGCCGATTTGAGCTATGATAGCACACTTTGCACATGTCTACACTTTATCATGTCATTTACACCAGTCCAGGAGCATGTGATCTGTTATTCATTCATCAAATACATGTATTCTTGTACACTTGCTCCTATGTGATATAATTTGGACTTGATGTATGCGAGCACTCCGGGCGGATTGTGTTGTTATGCATATGACCACGCCGGGTGGATTGTGTTGTTATGCCTGTAACTAAGCTGGACAGATTGTGTTGTTATGTTTATGACCATGTCAGGAGGATTATACTGTTATGCATGTGACCACACCGGGCGAATTATGATATTGAGCCTCTGACCACGTCGGCTGGTAGCATGTTGAACTGGCCGTGCTTGCGTATGGATATATATCTATCCCCTTAGGGTCACTCTTTCATGTGCCTTCTTGATCGTATACACGTGGTTATTAAGGAAAACGGATCAGTGATTTGGTACGGAAATGGAAAGGTTGAGGAAAATCTGTCTAGTGTTTGTTTGAATTTGCATTTCATCTCTACTTGTAATTGTCGTGGTTAATTACATAATTCATTGCATATCACCCTTACATGATGTATCATTTACTGAGCAGACTACTTGAGTAATTGTAACGACCCGACCAGTTATTTTGAGTATTACAACTCCGTTCCCCCATTTACTGCTCAATTTATGCTTTACAGTTGTTATGTGACTTGTCAGGGTAATTGGTTCGGGTCCGGTGAGATTTTGGATTGAATTGGAACACTTCGTTCCATGTTTTAAAGCTTAAGTTGTAATAGTGACCGGACATTGACTAATGTATAAATGACCCCGGAATAGAATTTTGATTATTCCAATAGCTCCTTATGGTAATTTTGGACTTAGGAGCATGTCCGAAAAATTATTTGGAAGTCCGTAGTTAAATTAGGCCTGAAATGGCTAAAATAGAAATTTAAGTTTGAAAGTTTGACCGGGGAGTTAACTTTTTTATGTCGAGGATTGAATCTGATTCTGGGAATTGGAACACCTACGCTATGTAATTTATGACTTGTGTGCAAAATTTGAGGTCAAACAGACTTGATTTGATAGGTTTCGGCCTCGAATGTAGAAGTTGGAATTTCCAAGTTTCATTAGGCTTGAATTGGGGTGTGATTCACGTTTTTAGAGTTATTTGATGTGATTTGAGGCTTTGACTAAGTTCATATGATGTTTTGAGACTAGTTGGTATATTTGGCTGAGGTCCCGAGGGCCTTGGGTTTGTTTCGAGGTGGTTTCAGACCAAGTTTGGATGGGTTGTTGTTGTTGGTTTACTGGTACTGATGTTGTTCTTCGCGAACGCGAAGGGACTCACTCATTCGAAAAGGGGAACTTTGTACTGACCCATTTTGTGCTTTGCATTCGCGACCGAGGGCACGCATTCGCGTAGGTTCAGGGGGCAAAGCTATGTGTTCGCGATTGAGGCCTCGCGTTCGCGATGGGGGATGAGGGCCTACGGGAAATTAGTCTTCGTGTTCGTGATGGAGAGGATGCGTTCGCGATTGAGGAGCCCAGTGAAGCATCGTGTTCGCGAGGCAAGGCTCGTGTTCGCGAAGAAGAAAAATTGTGCAGCACATTTTTGTACTCCGCGAATGAGAGGCAAGGGTCGCGTTCGCGAAGAAGGAATGCCTGGACAGAAAGTTTATGGAGCTCGGGAAGAGGCAATTTTTGGGAAATTTTCAACGGGGTAAGTGTTCTTAACTCAATATTGGTCAAATTACCCGAATCCATGGTTGTTTTTAACATCTAATTGGTGAATTAAGTTGGAAAATTTAGAAAACCCTCTTGGTTTAATTTGAAGATTTGAGGGACAAGTTGAAGTCTGAATTTGGTAAAATTTGAATGGTTGGACTCGTTGTTGAATGGCCGTTCATATTTTGTAATTGTTGTCAGGTTCCAAGATGTGGGCCCCACGAGCGATCTTTGGGTGAGATTTCGAATTTTTGTTGGAAAATTAGTATTTTCATATGGAATTAATTCCTATAATTTGTATTGAGTGAATCGATTTATTTACGGCTAGATTCGAGGAGTTTGGAGGCCGATTCGCGAGGCAACGACATTGCAGAATAAAGAATTTCACAGTTTGAGGGAAGTAATATTTCTAAATCTAGTTTTGAGGGTATGAAACCCCGGATTATGTTATGTGATCGGTTTTGAGGTGACACACATGATAGGTGACGGGCGTGTGGGCGTGCACCGTAGGAATTGTGACTCGGTTAATTCCATGAAACTGTGTAGTTGAATAATCTGTTGATATTCGTACATTTTTCATGTATTAGAGAAATTGATCTACAAATCATGTTTAAACCATGTGTTGACACTGTTGGGACCCATAGAGGTTGTGTATATGTTGAATTATCTGCAAAATTATTGTTTCATACTCAGTCACTATTTTACTTTCATATTACATCTCAATCTCTATTGCTCATTATTGATGCATCATATAATTACTGTTTGGGCTGCTTATCATGATTTCTAATAGCCCGAGAGACTGGAGAGATGATGACTGATGAGGCCGAGAGCCTGATTGTGAGGATAATTATGGGATCAGGCTGCATGCTGCAACATGTTTCATGTATTTATGCCATGATTGGCTGGTTATAGCGATTGGGCTGAAGGAGCCCCTCCAGAGTCTGTACACACCCCCAATGTGAGTTTGGATTGACTGTGAGTTTGGAGTGATTGTGAGGACTGACTGACTGTTGCTCTAAGAGGATGCATTGATTTCATTATTGTTGTACTTCAGCTGTCATATATCACTTTTTTGAAAAATATCTGAAAGACATTATCTTCTGTTTCAGTTCAACTTGACATGAAATTACTGTTTGAGTTTTAGATGATGAACTTGAAAGCATGCCTACCTTATTATGTTGGAAATTACTGTAATTGGACTTAGCTGTGGAGCTCGTCACTATCTTCAGCTCTTTATTTTGTATTGTTACTTGTTGAGTTGGTTGTACTCATACTACACCCTGCACCTCGTGTGCAGATCTAGGCACTTTCAGACACGCCGGTTGCTAATTGTTTGAAGCTTTATCCATTACAGACTATCGAGGTAGCTGCTTGACGTTCGCAGACCTTGAAATCGTGGTTTATTGAGGTTGTCCTCTTGCCTAGTATTTAGATAGGCGCCATCACGATAGGTATGATTTTGGGTCGTGACAAGTTGGTATTATATCATAGGTTACAAAGGTCTCACGATTCATGAGGTGTGCATCGGTACGGAGACGTCTGTACTTATCTTCGAGAGGCTGCCGAATCCTTAGGAAAATTTCACTTTCTTGTATTCTGTCATGCAAATTTGTTGATTCTGGAAACTAAATTTCTGTTATTTTATTCTCTCATAGATGGTGAGGACACCTACTATCGGATCAGACGGTTAGCCACCAGTGCCACCCGTTAGGGCCGCTAGAGGCCGGGGCTATGGTAGAAGCAGGGGCCGAGGTAGAGGTCAAGGTGTAGCTCGTACAGCAGTCGGAGTAGCACCTGCAGCACCACCAGTTGCTCCAGCTTAGGAGCAGACTCCAGATATAGTTGAGCCAGCGGGACCAGCTCAGGCACTAGCTATGCCTATTGTGATTCCAGGCCTCCAGGAGGCTCTATCACAGATATTGATTGTTTGCACATGCCTTGCTCAGGTGGTTTCGTCTCAGGCCGCACCAGTAACTTCTCAGGCTGGGGAGGTACTCATACCCCTATTTCCCGTACTTCAGAGCAGGTAGTGTAGGGACTTCAGTTAGTGGGGGCACTACCAGCCCAGTCGGTTGTAGCTGCTCCAGCCCCGATAGTCCCTGTTATGGCTGATGATGGGTAGAGGAGACTTGAGATATTTGGGTAATTTTGCAAGACTCCATAAAATTTTGCAAGGTAATTTTTGTTTTTGTGATGCCGAACTAGGATCACATGCTCAGACATTTTGGGTTGAACAATGCACTAGGGAGTAAAGGAAAGGTTTCGGCAGAAGAGGATATTTCTGCAACCCATTATGCGGTCACAAAATAACTCTGCAGACCGCATAATGGCCGCAGAGTGAAGCAGATGCAGGGAAGCTTGGAGGAAGATTTGTGGTGCATTATGCTACCGCAGACCAGTTCTGCGGTGCATTATGCGACCGCAGACCAATTCTGCAGTGCATTATGCGATCGCAGAACAGGTCTGCGGGCTGCATAACCACCGTAGACCCAGGCAGGCGACCCACAGTTTTCGGCACCAATTGTGCGGTCGATATACGGACCGCATATCAATTTTGCGATCACATATGTGACCGCTGATCCTGTTCTGGAGCTTCAGTTTTGGATTTTTATAACCCGACCCTATTTCAATTAAATAGACACAATGGACCATTTTTGAGCTAAAACCTACTATTTTGAGAGTGAGAGACTGCCCTAGTGTGGAAGAGTGATCTTCACCTAATTGTCCTTCAATTCTTGCTCAAAGCTTTGAATATTAACAAGGAAAACTCACTAGGTCTTCATCCTAGAGATAAGATTCTACACCCTAGCCCTTAATTTCGAAATTTATCTAAAAATCGGTAATTAACAAGACAATTCTTGGGTTTGGGAGTTGTTTATTTTGCATGCATGTGTTATCAAATAATGTAGGAAGATTGTGATCTAAAAATGGTAAAGAATGGGTTGTGGGATGATGGAATACTCCATAAAAGGACCTTGAAACCTTAATGCACACCTAGTGTTTGATAAAATGCTCAAATGAACTAGAACAATGATCATCTTCCTAATTTTGGTTCAACTTGTTATATTTCTAAAATAGATTAAAGTTACTAAGAATTCTGGAACATTTTAGAGTTTAAGGAAACTCAATTGAGGTATGTTGGCTAAACTCTTCTTTAAGAATTGGAACCACCAATATCCTTGTAAGCTCCAAGATATTTATTACAAATTGAGTATTCCGAATAAGTTTTGTGACAAAGATATATGTTCAATTCGTGTTTCGAATGCTCATATTATATTGTATTATAAATTGAAGATGCATTCCAAACTATTGATTGTGTATCTACATGTTATGATTCCAAGTCGTGATTTATGTGGAAATTATTATGTCAAATTGTGCAGAGATTGTGATTGGGATTACACCTCCACCCGTATACATTGGGGTGAGGCGGCAACGCCGCTTTGTGTATGATTCATGGTATTGTTGTTGCACCACCACCCGCATACATTGGGGTGAGGTGGCAGGGCCGCTTGAGAAGAGTTTTGGTATTGTGCTTACATCTCCACCTGCATATATTGGGGTGAGGCGGCGGGGCCGCTTTGTGTGAAAATGGTTACAGAGGATCTCATCTTAAATTCTATAAATGCTATTGCCAGTTCTTAATAAGATTGCTTTAGCTTAAATGTCTATCTATGATATTCTATTTTCACCTGAATCATCATATTCATATTGTATTTTGAATTATTAAATTGGGGTTTTGGTTTTCATACTAGTACTATTCGACATATACTAACGTCCCTTTTTGCCGGGGGTGCTACATCTTTAATGGATGCAGGTGGTTCCACTGTGGAGGATATTGACCAGTGATAGCGATGCTCATTCTTCCAATCTGACTTGGTGAGCCCCATCTCATTCCGGGGTTGTGCATCTTTTGCTTCGTATGTGTTATCGTGTTTTGAGGTATAGTCGGAGCCTTGTTGCCGGCACTATCATTGTACTCTTTGGTATTCTTAGAGGCTCTGTAGACTTAGTGTGGGTTGTATATGGGTGTTGAGAATATTAAACAAATTGTGTTATGATTAAATCACTCGTTCCACTTTGACCCATGAAGGTGTGTGTGTGTTTTGAGACTTATTAAATGAGATAACTTATGGTAATGAATTGGTATTGTTGACATGATCATCTTATTGTCTAATTAACAAAAATATGTATTATCCTTATTCATGGATGAGTTTGGGTAGAATAAAATCAATTGGCTTGCTCGGTCGGGTTCACTTTGTTGAGAGCCGATCGCGCTCCCCGATTTCGGGGCGTGACATTGGGAGGCTTCAACTTCCATCATTAAGCGATGCTGAGTTAGAGGATGCTTAGGGTTTTTTGGATAAGTGCAAGCGGATGCTTCGGACAACGGGTATTCTGGAGACTAGTGGGGTCGCGTTCACTACTTTTTCGATCCACGACCTTGAGTTAGCAGCTATTGTTCATGCCTTGAAGATTTGGCAGAATTATTTGTACAATGTCCATTGTGAGATTTGTACCGATCATCAGAGTCTACAACATCTATTTAAATAAAAAAATCTTAATTTGCAGCAGCGGAGGTGGTTAGAGTTGCTTAAGGATTATGATATCACTATTTTCTATCATCCCGGAAAGGCTAATGTGGTGGCCGATGCCTTGAGTCGCAAGGTGGAAAGTTTGGGCAGCTTAGCTTACTTATCGGTAGCAAAGAAGCCTTTAGACTTTGATGTTCAGGCCCTTGCCAACCAGTTTGTCAGATTGGATATTTTCTAGCCGAACCGAGTTTTGGCTTGTGTGGTTTCTCTATCTTCTCTTTATGATCGTATCAGAGAACGTCGGTATGGTGACCCCATTTTCTTGTCCTTAAGGACACGGTTCAACACGGTAATGCCAAGGATGTCACTATTGGGGATGATGGTGTATTAAGGATACAGGGTTGGCTATGAATGCCTAATGTAGATGGTTTGCATGAGTTGATTCTCGAGGAGACTTACAGTTCCCGGTACTCCATTCATCTAGGTGCCGCGAAGATGTATCAGGATTTGAGGCAGCACTATTGGAGGTGGTGAATGAAGAAAGATATAGTTGGGTTTGTAGCTTGGTGTTTAAATTATCAATAGGTGAAGTACGAGAATCAGAGACCGGGTGGATTGCTTCAGAGAATTTAAATTTCGGAGTGGAAGTGGGAGCGTATTACAATGGACTTCGTAGTTGGGATCCCACAGACTTTGAGGAAGTTTGATGTTGTTTGGGTGGTTATAGATCGGTTGACCAAGTCCACACATTTTATTCTAGTTGGTACTACTTATTATTCGGAGTGGCTGGCTGAGATTTATATCCGCGAGATTGTTCTCCTTCACGGTGTGCCAGTGTCCATCATTTCAGATCGGGGCACGCAGTTTACATCACAGTTTTGGAAAGTAGTGCAGTGAGAATTGGGCACACAGGTTCGGTTGAATACGACATTTCACCCTCAAACGGACGGACAGTCCGTGCGCACTATTCATATATTGGAGGATATGCTACGCGCTTGTGTCATTGATTTTGGGGGTTCTTGGGATCAGTTTCTTCCACTCGCAGAGTTTTCTTACAATAACAGCTACCAATCGAATATTCAGATAGCTCTGTATGAGGCTTTATATAGGAGACGTTGTCGGTCTCTGGTGGGTTGGGTTGAACAGGGTCAGACTAGGCTATTCGGTACTGATTTGGTGCAGGATGCTTTGGAAAAGGTTAAGTTGATTTAGGATCGACTTTGCACGGCGCAATCTAGACAAAAGAGTTATGCCGACTAGAAGGTCCGTTTTGTTGCTTACATGGTTAGGGAGAAGGTTCTGCTTAAGATTTCACCAATGAAGGGTGTGTTGAGGTATGGGAAGAATGGAAAGTTGAGCCCTCGATATATTGGGTCTTTTGAAATACTTAAGAAGATTGGAGAGGTGTCTTATGAACCTGCTTTGCCACCTACTCTATCGGGTGTTCAGCCAGTGTTTCATGTATCTATGCTCCGAAAGTATTTATGAGATCCGTCTCTTATTTTGGATTTCAGCACAGTGTAGTTGGATGATAATTTGACTTATGATGTGGAGCCGGTGGCCATTTTAGATCGGCATATTCGAAAAATGAGATCAAAGAACATAGCTTTAGTGAAAATGCAGTGGAGAGGCCATCCAGTCAGAGAAGCTACTTGGGAGATTGAGCGGGTGATGCAGAGTAAATATCCACACCTATTTGAGGCTCCAGTTATCATTCTAAACCCCGTTTGAGGACAAACGTTTGCTTAAGAGGGGGAGAATGTAACGACCCGGACGGTCGTTTTGAGTATTGCAACCCCGTTCCCCTATTTACTGCTCAATTTATGCTTTACAATTGTTATGTGACTTTTCGCGGCAATTGGTTCGAGTCTGGTGAGATTTTGGAATGGATTGGAACTTAGTTCCATGGTATAAGGCTTAAGTTGAAATAGTGACCGGATATCGACTTATGTGTAAACGACCCCGGAATAGAATTTTGATGATTCCAATAGCTCCGTATGGTGAGTTTGAACTTAGGAGCGTGTCCGGAAAATTATTTGGAAGTTCATAGTTAAATTAGGCTTGAAATGGCAAAAATCGAAATTTAGGCTTAGAAGTTTGATCGGGAAGTTAACCTTTTTTATATCGTGGTCGGAATCCAATTCTGGGAAATGGAATACCTCTGTTATGTCATTTATGACTTCTGTTCAAAATGTGAGGTCAATCGGACTTGATTTGATAGGTTTAGGCGTCGAATGTAGAAGTTGGAATTTCCTATTTCCATTAGGCTTGAATTGGGGTGTAATTCGTGTTTTTAGCGCTATTTGATGAGATTTGAGGCTTCCACTAAGTTCATATGATGTTTTGGGGCTTGTTTGTATATTTGGTTGAGGTCCCGGGGGCCTCGGGTGTGTGTCGGGGTAGTTTCGACCAAGTTCTGTTGGTTTGCTGGTACAGATGTTGTTCTTCGCGAACGCGAAGGGACTCACTTGTTTGCGAAGGTGAAATTTGGACTGGCCCATTTTGTTCTTCTCATTCGTGATCCAGGGCATGTGTTCACGAAGGTTCGTGGGGCAAAGCTACGCGTTCGCGATTGAGGCCTCGCGTTCGTGAAGGGGAAAGCCGGCCTGGGGGAAATTGGTCTTCGGATTTGAGATAGAGAGGTCGCGTTTGCGATTGAGTAGCTCGGTGAAGCATCGCGTTTGCGAGGCAAGGCTCGCATTCGCGAAGAAGAAAAATTGGGCAGAACATTTTTGAGCTTCGTGAACGTGAGGCAAGGGTCGTGTTCGCGAAGAAGGAATGCCTGGACAGAAAGTTTATGTTCTGAAAATGGGAGGAATCGTCCCATTTTCCATTGTTGACGAATAGGAGCTCGGGAAGAGGGGCTTTTCGGGATATTTTCAAGCAAAACAATGGGGTAAGTGTTCTTAACTCAATATTGGTCAAATTACCCGAATCTATGGTTGTTTTTAACATTTAAATGGTGAATTAAGTTGGAAAATTTAGAAAACCCTCTTGGTTTAATTTGAAGATTTGAGGGTCGAGTTGATGTCGGAATTTGGTAAAATTTATATGGTTGAACTCGTGGTTAAATGTGCATTCAGATTTTGTAACTTTTGTCGTGTTCCGAAACGTGGACCCCACAGGCAATATTTGGGTGAAATTTCAGAATCTTTTTGGAAAATTAGTATTTTCATATGGAATTAATTCCTATAATTTATATTGACCGAATCAAATTATTTTTGGCTACATTCGAGGCGTTTGTAGGCCTATTCGCGAGGCAAAGGCATTGCACATTAAATAAGTTCATGGTTGGAGGTAAGTAATAGTTCTAAATCTTGTTCTGAGGGTATGAAACCCCGAATTTTGTGTTATGTGATCGGTTTTAAGGTGACGCACATGCTAGGTGATGGGCGTGTGGGCATGCATCGTAGGAATTGTAACTTGGTCAATTCCATGAAACTGTGTAGTTGAATAATCTATTGATATCCATATATTTTCCACCTATCAGAGAAATTAATCTATAAATCATGTTTAAACCATGTGTTGACACTGTTGGGACCCACAAAGGTTGTGTACATGATGAATTATCTGCTAAATTATTGTTTCATACTCAGTCATGATTTTACTTGCATATTACATCTCAGTCTATATTGCTCATTATTGATGCATCATATCATTATTGTTTGGGCTGGTTATCATGATTTCTGAGAGCCCGAGAGACTGGATAAGTTGATGACTGAGTGAGGCCAAGGGCCTGATTGTGAGGATATTTATGGGATCGTGCTGCACGCCGCAGCATGTTTTATTGATTTATGCCATGATTGGCTTGTTATAGCGCTTGGGCTGAAGAAGCCCCTCCGGAGTCTGTACATACCCCCAGTGAGCGCAGGTACCTACTGAGTGCGAGTGCTGAATGTTGAGAGCTGAGTGATTGAAAGGAATGAGTGACTGTGCGGGAAGAGTGATTGTGAGGTTGGAGTGAATGGGAGGACTGAGTGACTATTGCTCAGAGAGGATGCATTTATTTCATTATTGTTGTAGTTCAGCTGTAATATATCATTGTTTTGAAAATTTCTGAAAGACATTATCTTATGTTTCAGTTGAACTTGACATGGAATTACTGTTTGAGTTTTACATGATAAACTTGAAAGCATGCCTACCTTCTTATGTTGGAAATTATTGTAATTGGACTTAGTTGTGAAGCTCGTCACTATCTTCAGGTCTTTATTTAGTATTGTTACTTACTGAGTTGGTTGTACTCATACTACACCCTACACCTTGTGTGCAGATCCAGGTACTCCCGGACATGGCAATTGCTATGTTTTTGAAGCTTTATCCATTGGAGACTATCGAGGTAGTTGCTTGACGTCCGCAGACCTTGACTCTCTTTCCTTTTAGTTTTTGTACTGTTCTATATTTTCAGACGGTGTTTTATCAGTCAAACATTGTTATCATTAAGATGATCATGTACTCAGTGACACTAGGTTTTGGGAGTGTTTGTATCGGTATTTGTGAGATTTTTGTATTATATTTAAATATTATGTTGTCAAACTTAAAGGAAATTGTGATTTCTTGAGGTTGTTGGCTTGCCTAGTATTAAGATAGGAGCCATCACGGCATGTGTGATTTTGGCTCATGACAATAATGGTACACACACACATAGAGAGATATTACCATCTATGCTTTATACTTGATCACATCTTTGTTCCATACTTGTTAAAGTTATGAAACTGTACAGGTTATAGCAGGTATTACTTGTAATTCTTTCTTCATTTACCTCGCCGAGGTTAGTTACAATACTTATTGAATACATTGGATCAGTTGTACTCATACTATACTCTGCACTTAATTGTGTAGATTCAGGTGTTGGTACCAGCTATCATTAGCAGAGTTGCTTGTTTAGCGGACTATCGAGAGACGAAGTAGAGCTGCATTTCCACCCGTAGTCTTAACTTGTCTTTCCTTAGTTCAGACAATATTGTTATTTAATTTTCAGACTTGTATTCCGTTGTAGAGCTCATGACTCTGTATTTACCAGTTTCTAGAGAGTTTATCATGTATTAGCGGTATCAGGTTATGTTGAGATTTTAGACTTATGCTATTTCTACAAATTTCCATTAATTTTTATTCTTTATTGTTATACCCGATTTGCCTATCAAGTGTGAGGCGCCATCACGACGGTTTGAGATTTTGGGTCGTGACAACTGATAACACATGTTCTCTCACTATTTTCTCATATCTTTGAGAGAAAATACATGTTCCTTCTTTATAATTGTAGCCTTGCATTTCTCGTCAAAAACTTGAGATTTACCCCTTCTTCAAAGCTGTCTTCGATTTTTCCCTCTCCTTAATTAAGCTAGTGATTTCAGTACTGAATTTACGAAAAACACTGAAGATGATAAAAGGGTAACATTTGAGTTGGAAAGACCTCAATAATTAGTGTATCAAGAATATTTTTTAACTATATTTATCTAATAGTTTCTTGGAGACCTGAAAACCAAAATGAAGAAAAAAGACAAAAAGTTCAATTCTTTTCTCTTTCCCATATGAATAATAATAATTTAAGAAATATATTATTTCTTCGGGGAACTTTAATTTTCACTTTTTATGGTTGGATCTTTCTTTTCCTAATCCTTTTATGGAACCCAATGAATCACAGGCGGGTCCAAGATTTTAGGTTTATGGGTTCCTACAAAAATCTGAGTTAATATACGATACTAATTGGATGAACGGACTGGGTTATAAGCTCAATATTCTTATAGATTTAATGGATTTTTCAATAAAAATACAGGTTATAGACAAGCTACTAGGTTCACGAAAACCCGTAGCTATTGAATTGAATAGTCAATTAGTAATTTCAGGATAAAGAATCAAGTGATATCGTAATAACATGCTCAAATGCCAAGGCAAAAAATATAAGAATTCAAAAACTCATAAAGGAAAAATCATAAAAATAATAATAGTACTTAGTGAAATCATTCAATAATTACACTGAAAAGACAAAGTATTTCTAATAAATCATGTCAAGTTGTACTTTTAATCTTTTTTCATTTGAATTTTCAGAATAATAAAATCCAAATATAAATCGCCAAATAAACAAATTGTTAGAAATAAAAATATATTTAAGAAACTTTGTGGGAAAACATGCAAAATAGAAAAAATTATATTTAAAATGATTTCTCTTTCGCAAACAAAATACTCGTGCTGGATCAGCGAACTATTGATTCTCAAGTCCTTTTTTGGTATATATCTTGTAAAATGGAAGATACTTAATATAAAAAATTAATGTAGAAAAAGAGAAGGAAAATATAGTTACTTATTAGTATTTTGACGATTCTTCGTTTGTGATTGTTTCACAACAAATACGAACCTCGACCTGCATACAATCTGTATCTACATCTACATCTTCTATATCTATCTCTCTCTCTCTCTCTCTCTCTCTCTCTCTATATATATATATATATATATATATATATATATATATATATNGTACAATCTATATCTACATCTACATCTTCTATATCTAATATATATATATATATATATATATTAAAGTACGAATGTTCCACGCTAAATATTGAACAACTAAAATAACCCCAAAATGCAGATCGACATTTATGCACTTAAATCTTTCAAATAAATACTTACAGGGATAGACATAAGTGAGAAATTTACACTTTTTTAGGAAACATTATACTTGAAGAAGGGCGTATCTTTTGAATAGATAAAGTTGTAATGGTGTTGTATCTGTTGTATTGCATATAAGTGATCATAATATGCAGCGGAAAGCAGAACTTATCGTATTTAAAATTTATTTACATGTCAAAGATCATATCTAAGACGTACTTGGTGAAGAGAGCCTCGTTTCAGAGTTTTCTTGGATAATGCGAAGATTCTATGCGTATCCACACCGAGACCGATCTTTACTATCAACGCTTTTATCAATGAAAATCGCGAACAATTTGAACGAAAAATACTGTGTTCAAATTTTTCATTCAATGGACCTGGCCAAGGTCTTAATTCGGCCGGTTATAATTCATGACAACATGGAGCTTAAACTCATTACTAAGAATTGACAGATTCCATCTTGATCAATCACTAATTCTATAAGTATTTAATCGTACCCAATATCCTTTCAATTATCGCCCTAGGGCCATAGAGTATCAGAGCACAATAAATAACTTGTCAATTACTATGATGATATCCGATCAAAGGAAACTCTTACATCACATTCTTCAAGAGAATATCCTATTGACAGTTTATGGTAATTCTAACCATTAAGAATTATCCAATGAATCGGTTCAATGATCATATCTCTATATGCATCATCTATTTATGTGATTTAGTTAATGAGATCAACTAATCTTTATCCCATAAAAATGATCACATAAATATTGATCTAACCGGTTTACTAATATCCAAATTATTAATCCAACGATCAAGAACAAAATTTAGATTGTAACTTTACTCTCGTTATCATGGTCTCCATCATGATGACAAGTCTCGAAATTTAATCAAGAACCTTACAAAATTAATCAAGCAATTAATAATAACTATGATAAACGAATATCAAATGCCATATAGTTTTATATCAAATAACTTCACAAAAATATATTCAAATAATCAAATATGAGATTGGATCTATGGAATATTTAATATATCACTAACAATCTCCCACTTGCTCTAGAGCCAATCTCTCTTGTACTTCATTCTCAATTTCCACTTTTGCTTGTCAAACTCCTTTGCTCCAAGAGCTTTAGTGAATGGGTCTGCAACATTTTCCTTTCCATCAACCTTTTGAATCTCGACGTCTCCACGTTCAATGATCTGTCTTATCAAGTGATACCTTTGCCGAACGTGTTTTGATTTTTGGTGGGATCTTTGTTCTTTTGCTTGAGCAATGGCTCCAGTATTGTCACACAACAATGTAACTGCACCTTCTATTGAAGGAACCACAACAAGTTCAGTTAAGAACTTTTTCATCCATACAGCTTCCTTAGCAGCTTCACTAGCTGCTATATATTTTGCTTCAGTAACTGAATCAGCTAATGTAGCTTGTTTGGAACTTTTCCAGCTCATTGCACCACCATTTAAGGTGAATATATAACCAGAAATAGATTTACTATCATTTCTATCTGAAGAGAAGCTTGCATCAGTATAACCTTCAAACTTTAACCGAGAATCTCCATAAATGAGGAATTGGACTTTAGTCCTTCTTAAGTACTTAAGAATGGTCTTTACCACATTCTAATGTTCCTCACCAGGATTTGCCTGATATCGGCTAGTCACTCCTAGTGCATAAGCCACATTAGGGCGTGCACATGTCATGGTATACATGATAGCTCCCACTGCACTAGCGTATGGGATCTAACTCATGCGTCCTCTCTCTTCAGGTGTTTTCGGACAATCCTCCCTACTGAGAGTAATTCCAGTGCCTATCGTAGATATCCTCTTTTGGAATTATCCATGTTATGCCTCTTTAAGATGCTATCAATGTACAAAGACTGGGAAAGCCCAAGCAGCTTCATAGATCAATCTCTATAGATCTTTATTCCCAATATATAAGCTGCTTCTCCCAAGTCTTTCATGGAGAACTGTTCAGATAGCCAAATCTTGATACTTTGCAATGCCGGTATATCATTTCCTATAAGCAATATATCATCAACATACAATACTAAGAATATGATTGTTCTTCCCCTAACCTTTTTGTACACACAAGACTCTTCTTCGTATCTATCAAAATTGAGTTATTAAAGAGAATATTCCAACTTCGAGAAGCTTGCTTTAGTCCATAAATAGATCTATGTAGCTTGCAAATTTTATAATGATCAGGCGGGGATGTGAAGCCTTCAGGTTGTGTCTTGTACACATCCTCTTCTAGCTCACCATTAAGAAAAGCAGTTTTCACATCTATTTGCCATATTTCATAATCGTAGTATGATGCTATAGCAAGCAACATCTGAATTGGTTTGAGCATTGCCACGGGAGAGAATGTCTCATCATAGTCGACTCCTTCTTTCTGATGATATCCCTTGGCAACAAGACGTGCTTTGTTGGTCTTCACATTTTTGTTTGCTCCAATATATTTCTTAAAAACCCATTCACAACCTATAGGTTTTATATCCTTTGAAGGTTCAACTAAAGTCCATACTTTATTTTCCTTTGGATTTCATTTCAGATTCCACGGCCTTTTGCCATCTTTCATAGTCAGAACTTTGTATAGCCTCTTCATAGGTCTTACGGTCAACATCATTATGATCAACTTCATTTGATACATCATCTTGTACTATTAGATTTAATCTAGTTGGTACATGACGTTCTCGTGTAGACCTTGAAATGGGTGCTTGTATAACTTGCTCACCTTGTGTTGGATTTGATTGTTGTTCAATTTGGTTTAGGAACTAGTTTATTAACCTGTTCTTCAACTACATTTAGTTCTTGAACTTCAACCATTAAAGATGTCAACTTACTTGTCAACTTTAAAATTGTAATGACACGGCTGGTCGTTTTGAGTATTACAACCCCGTTTCCCCATTTACTGCCCAATTTATGCTTTACAGTTATTATGTGATTCACCGGAATGATTGGTTTGGGTCCGGTGAGGTTTTGGAATGAATTGGAACACTTAGTTTCAAGGTTTAAAGCTTAGGTTAAAATACTTACAGGATGTCAACTTATGTGTAAACGGCTCCAGAATAGAGTTTTGATGATTCCAATAGCTCCGTATGGTGATTTTGGACTTAGGAGCTTGTCCGAAAAACGTTTTGGAAGCATCTAGCTAAATTAGGCTTGAAATGGCACAAATAGAAATTTATGTTTGGAAATTTGACTGGGCAGTTGACTTTTTGATATCTGAGTCGGAATCTAGTTCTGAAAATTTTCCTAGCTTCGATATGTCATTTATGACTTGTGTGCAAATTTTGAGGTCAATGGGACGTGATTGGATATGTTCCAACGTCGTTTGTAGATATTGGAAGTTTCAAAGTTCATTAGGCTTGAATTGGGGTATGATTCATGGTTTTAGCATTGTTTGGCGTGATTTGAAACCCCGAGTACATCAGTACTATGTTACGAGACTTGTTGGTACATTTGAACAAGATCTCGAGTGGCTCAGTGAGTTTCGGGGTGAGTTTTGAGTCAGTCCGGGTATTTTGGCTCTCTAATTTTGTTCTGGAACTTTTGGAAAAGTGCGGACCGCAGAGGAAAAGTGCGGACCGCACAATTTTGAGTGCGGCCGCATTTGAGGAAAAGTGCGGACCACACAATTTTGAGTGTGGCCGCACTTCAGAGGAAAAGTGCAGTCCGCACAATTTTGAGTGCGGCCGCACTTTAGGTGTTCTGCAGGTTCGATGGTTCAACTTTGAAGGCCTATATCTCTTACTCTACAACGAATTCAGAGATCATTCAAAAACAAAAGTTGTAGCCCTTTGAATCTAGTTTCCAGAAAAGTATAGAATTAATCATTTGGACATTTGAACAGAAAGTATGAGTATTTTACGAAGCCTGGTAAGCTGTCACTGTGAAGTGCGGCCGCACAATTTGGGCTGCGGCCGCAGAACTTGAAAATGTGTGGCAGCACTTGAAACTATGCATACCGCACATTGAGAGAGCAAACTTGGTACTATATAGCCGAGGGTTAGGGTATTATTTTATTTTTGGACTTTGGGAGCTCGGTTTGTGGCGATGTTTCATGGGATTTTCAAGAAATTCATCGGGGCACCACAGGCGATTTTTGAGTTAAATTTTAGATTTTGTTAGAAAATTAGTATTTTCATATGGAATAAATTCCTATGATTTTTATTGACTGAATCGAATTAATTATGACTAGATACGAGGCTTTTGGAGGCAAATTTGCGAGGCAAAGGCATAGCTGAGTAAAGAATTACACGGTTTGAGTTAAGTAACACTTCTAAACTTTGTTCTGAGGGTAGGAATCCCTGAATTACATGTTGTATGAATTGTTTGAAGATGACGCACGGGCGTGTGGACGTGCATCATAGAAATTGTGACGAATTTGTTCCGTGGAATTTTGTAGTCAGATAATCTTGGCATTTTCTATGTAGTTTTTTGTGTTAAAGAAATTGAGTTGAGACTCATATTAAAGATCATGTTTAGGCTACACGTCGATATATTTTGGGACCCACATGGGTCGTATTGCTGTTGAACTATTTGTTTTAAAATATAATTTTGTACTCAGTCACATCTGTCACTTGCATATCATATCTCAGTCTCTGTTGTTATTTATTGATACATCATATCATTATGTCGAGTTGATTTTCATGTCATTGAGAGCCCGAGAGACTGGAGATTCTGAGTGATAATTATGGTTATTTATTTATGCCTGAATTTGGCTATTATAGCGCTTGGGCTGAAGGAGCCTCTCCGGAGT
>AWOL01S0003592.1:195346-212039 GCA_000715115.1 Nicotiana otophora
TATATATATATATATATATTGAGGGATGGATCTTCCCTGGGCATGGATCTTGCCCGAAGCATTTATATTGAGGGATGGATTTTCCCTGAACATGGATCTTGTCCGAATCCGTGACATTTGCGGATGGATCTTTCCTTGGGCTGGATTTGCCTTATACAGTACTGAGTGACTGATTGTCAGTTGATGGATATACATATATACTTGGGATGAATCTCAACTAGGCTGGATTGGCCATATACAATACTGAGTGATTGAGTATTCTAAGGGTGGGAGTACACGAGGCTTCCATTGTGGTACATCACATATAATATGTACTTTGGCATGTAGATATAGTGATGTCATATTTCTCATATCATGCAGATTTTATCTATTTTTCCTGAACTGAGATTAACAGTTGAACTGGAAAGCATGCCTACATTTCTGTACTGTTATTTATGTACCAGACTGTACCTGTTAAGCTCGTCACTATTTTCAACCCAGAGGTTAGTCTTGTTACTTATTGAGTTGGTTGTACTCATACTACACTCTGTACCTCGTGCGCAGATCCAGGTACCTCCAGATACGGCGTTTGCCAGATTTGAGGATTTATTTGTTGGAGACTATCAAGGTAGCTGCTTGGTGTCCTCAGACCTTGACTCTCTTTCCTTTCAGTTATTGTATTGTTGTATATTTTCAGACGGTGTTCTTATTCGTTAGATTTTGTTATTATTTAGATGCTCATGTACTCAGTGACATCAAGTTTTGGGAGTGTTTTGTATCTGAAATTGTGAAGTTTTCTATGGAATTCAAATATTATATTTTCAAACTTAAGAGATTATTGTGACTTATTGAGGTTATCGGCTTTCCTAGTATTGAGATAGGCGCCATCCTGACAGGTTAGGATTTTGGGTCATGACAAGTTGGTATCAGAGCTCTAGGTTACATAGGTCTCACGAGTCATGAGTAGGTTTAGTAGAGTCTGGCGAATCGGTAAAGACACGTCTGTACTTATCTTCGAGAGGCTGCCGAACCCTTAGAAAAGTTTTACTTTCTTGTACTGTGTCGTGCGAATTTGTTGATTCCGAGAACTAAATTTATGTTGTTCTATTCTCTCACAGATGGTTAGGACACGTACTACCGGATCAGATGGTCAGCCACCAGTGCCACCAGTTAGGGCCGCGAGAGGCCGGGGCCATGGTAGAGGCCAAGGCCGAGGTAGAGGTCAGGGTGTCGCTCGCACAATAGTTGGAGCAGCAACTGTAGCACCACCAGTTGCTCCAGCTCAGGAGCAGATTCCAGATGTAGTTTAGCCAGCAGAACCAGTTCAGGCACCAGCAGTGCCCATTGTGATCCCATGCCTTCAGGAGGCTCTAGCACAAATATTGACTATTTGCACAGTAATAGCTCGGGTGGTTTCGGCTCAGGCCGCACCAACTACTTCTCAGGCCAGGGGAGGTACTCATACCCCTGTTGCCCAGACTCCAGGGAAGGTAGTGTAGTGACTTCAGATATCGGGGGCACTACCAGCCCAACCAACTGTCGTTGCTCAAGCCCCGGTAATCCCCGTTATGGCAGATGATGAGCAGAGGAGACTTGTGAGATTTGGGAGGCTTCGACCTCCATCATTTAGCGGTGCTGGGTTAGAATATGCTCAGGATTTCTTGGACATATGGCAGTAGATGCTTCGTACAGCGGGTATTATGGAGACTAGTGGAGTCTCATTTACTACTTTTCAGCTGACCGGAGTAGCCTTCAGATGGTGAAAGACTTATGAGAGGAGCAGACCAGTTGGTTCAGCACCACTATCCTGGCATGAGTTCTCCGTATTATTTCTGGAGAAGTTTGTGTCACAGACCCGCAGAGAGGAACTGCGTAGACAGTTTGAATATTTACGTCAGGAGGACTTGTCTGTGACTCGGTAAGTGATGCAGTTTTCAGAATTGGCTCGTCATGCAGTTTGGTTGGTTCCCACCGAGAGGGAAAAGATTAGGAGGTTCATTAATGGCCTCAACCATTAGTTCTGTTTTTTATGACTCTGGAGAATGTAGCAGGTGTTAAATTTGACGAGGTGGTTGACAGTGTCCGACGACTAGAGATGGTCCGTACTCAGGAGCGTGAGGAGAGGGAGGCCAAGAGGTCTCATGGTCCGGGTAATTACAGCGTTTTCCCTTTTAAGGGACAACCCTATCATAGTAAGGGTCATCCTTATAGGCCCGCTCATATGGCCCGTTCAGCTCATCATGGCATATCAGCTAGCCATGGTTCATACAGTGCTCGACAGAGTCAGTCATACCTTAGTGCACTTCCATCTCATAGTTCATCTCGTGCACCATCATCTCAGGGTTCATCGGTACCAGGTTCTTCAGGTGGTTATTCTAGTTCTGGAGGTCCGCCTCAGAATATGCCTCTATTTTCAGAGGGGGGTTGCTTTGAGTGTGGAGATTTGGGTCACACAAAGAGATATTGCCCTTGTCTTACAGGAGGTTCAGCTCAGTAGAAGAGTCAGGCTATGACTTCTGCATCGGTTGCGCTACCACCCGCCTAGCCAGCTCGAGGTCGCGCTCAATCAGCTAGGGGTCGCCCAAGAGGGGGAGGCTGATCAGGTGGCGGTCAGGACCAATTTTATGCTTTTCCTACTAGACCAGATATTGTTGCTTCAGATGTAGTGATCACATGTATTGTCTCAGTTTTCCATAAGGAGGCATCTATATTATTTGACCTTGGTTCCAAATATTCGTATGTTTCATCATACTTTTGTTCATTATCTGGATATGCCCCGTTAGTCCTTAGTTTCACCTATTCATGTATCTACGCCGGTGGTCTATACTATAATTATGGACCGTGTGTATCGATTGTGTGTGGCAATTGTTGGGGGACTAGAGACCAGAGTTGATCTTTTATTTCTTAGTATGGTCGATTTTGATGTTATCTTGGGTATGATGAGTTATCAGATATTTTGTTATATGGCTCTGAGCCAAGTGGGGGAGTCTTCTATCTACAATTTGATTGCACGATTATGTGCGGCATTGGTGTTTGGTCAAAGACATACTTGTTGATTAGTTATGACTTGCAGAGATTGAGATCGGGGATGGCTTGAGTAAGAAAATTTCTTGAATGCGGGTTATATTGCACTTTATGAAAAGTCATGAAACGATTAAATTGTTATTTTGATGGATGTAGTGTGCACGGAGTATGAATTTGATTGGTGTTGTTAAGGTAGGGTTACTTATTTAAGTGTTGTTGTGCTAATGAGGCACGTGTCTTTCAGCCTGTTTGGGCGGTGCAATTTAGATTTGAGAAAAGTGGGTGACTCCCAAGAAGGTTCTAATGGGTTCAAGATTTATATATAACAATCGAGAATTTTTTCGGATTTGTGTAAGGATAGAATATGAGATTCACATTTTATGGTGCTGGACTTGCGGTAATTCTGCATGACTATGGATTCTTCATTCCAGTATAAGAAAGGTAAAAAAAACAATTTTAAATTCAAATAGGTATTTTCAGAGTGGGCGTTTCGGTTGTGGTACTTATGGGGGTGCTTAATAAGAATACAGTAACTTATGGGCCTTAGGGCGATGCGATTTTATGTTAGGATCTCTTGTAGTGAGATCTGGGTAAGGATAGTCATGTTATGACAAGGAGAAGTGTCAACTTGGGGGTAATTATGGTGTGGTGAGGGATTAAGATTTACATGTACAAGGTGGCAGTTCATTCTTGAACGGAAGGTCACGAATTCTGGACAGAATGGTCAGTGTCATATACTTAGATGAATGTTATAATTTCTCAGTAATCCCTGAGAGGGGTGCGCAGTTCAAAAAGGCATTTTATTTTGATTTACGGATGTTCATTTGTATTACGGTACTCACCTGGTTTATAGACTGCTGATATTCAAATTATTGATATGTGGCACATAAGAATTATGAAACTATCCCTAGTAGGATGATCGTGCATGAAGGAGGTGATAGTCATTCGAGTGTTGGAGTTGTGATCAGTTACGATAGCTTGAGGGTTACAATGGTTCATGTGTTCTATGAATTTGGGAACTGGGAGTTCTTAGAAGCATATTGTTTCAGGGTTGCGGCGTGTTTGAGGCGAGCATTTTATTTAAACTCAGTAGAGGCACTAGTTGTGTTAATTATTTGTGATGACTACGCTCTACGAGTGGTTATATATATGTGTGTGTGCGTATGTGTGTATGTGTGTGTGTGTGTGAGAGAGAGAGAGAGAGAGAATTGAGCCATGGGCGGGCATCGGGGAAAGTATTAATACTCCGAAAAATACTTTCTGAGCACGAATTTCGGACGTCTCCGAGCGATATATAGGGTAGTTGTATCCTTTCATATTCGGCACTGCCTAATAGGCTTGGTGCCTTCGGGATTCGTTAGCCTTGGACATCCAACCTTTTTATTAGACGATAGACCCAGAATAGGGGTATAACGCGGTCTTTAGAATCTAGGATCGAAGAAGTGAAATGCGTAGTGAAAAAGTATAAGGGAAACAAAGATTTGTTTCATTGTTTAATATGTAGGGTATATGATCGGAGGCGCATAATACTTGTGTCATAGCTAGAGTGGGCTACATGGGCACGATTCGCATGACTGTTTGACCCTTACAATGAATCCTAACCACCAAGCCTTGGCTTTTGACATACAAAATTTTCCCCTAACCTAGGGGTAACAGTCCCCAGTATTCATGCCCCAACTTGTGTGAGCTCGAATACTATTGATTCGATGCAAACGATCATAAATTTCGGTTCAAGGCCGGTAGCACATTTTACTGTTTCCTCGTTAAACACCTTGTTGAAAAACCCACATCGGGACAAGTTTGGTTCAAGGGAAAAAGTGTACAACACGTGCTTTCAGACCTAATAGTCATATTCTCCCTTGGCCGAGTAACTGCGTACCTTAGTCCATAATGTAACTAAATTAAAAAGGAATTAAGTTCGTACCTTAGAAGTAGTACTGCTTTAAGTGTTCCACATTCCAGTTATTGGGTAGTTGTATATTGTTTCCCGACTAGAGTTTATACGAGCCTTTGCCGGTTATTCCGATGACTTGATACGGTCTTTCCCAATTCGGGCCTAGTTTCCCTTCGTTTGGGTTCCTGGTTTGTATTGTTACCTTACTCAATACCGTGTCCTCGACGTGCAAATGCTTGAGGTTGGATCTTTGGTTGTAGTACCTCCTTACTCGTTGCTTCTATACGGCCAACCGGACTAGAGAGACATCCCGCCTTTCATCCAGTAATACCAGGCTCATGGTCAGGGCCTCACTATTTGAATTTTCGGTAGCATACTGGAACCTGAGGCTCGGCTCCCCTACCTCGACTAGTGTTAAGGCTTATGCTCTGTAGACCAGAGAGAACAGGGTCGCCTTGGTACTTGACTTTGAAGTCGTATGGTATGCCCACAGGACTTCAGGCAAGATTTCCTTCCACCTTCCTTTTGAACCGGTCAACCTCTCGTTTAGGTTAAAGAGTATAGTTTTGTTCGTAGATTCCACTTGCCCATTCCCACTAAGGTGGTAAGGTGTTGATAATATCTTCTTGATCTTATGGTTTTCGAAAAACTTACTTACCTTGTTGCTGATGAATTGTTTTCCGTTTTCGTAGATGATCTAGGCCGGTATCCCAAATCGATAGATTATGTGATCTCAGATGAAGTCGATGACTTCTATCTCCCGCACCTTCTCTAACTCCTAGGCCTCAACCCATTTAGAAAAATAATCGATCATGAGTAGTATGTATTGGACTTTACCGGGCACCCATGGCAGGGGGCCGACAATGTCCATTCCCTACTTGATGAATCATCGGGCATGTCTCATAGTTGACGAATCATCGGGAATCTCTCCTAGTTTATGAATCATCGAGTATGGCTATGGCACTCTTCATAGTTTTGCAAGAAGTCTTTCACATCCTTCTGCATTTCATTCCAGTAGTAGCTGGCCCGGCTCTCATTAACTTCTGAACTAAGGATTCTGCCCCTGAATGGTTCCCGCAAATGCCCTCGTGAATTTCTATCATGGCGTATTCGGTCTCTCCCAGACCTAAGCATCTAGCCATTAGGCCAAAAAAGGATCTCCTGAATAATGCCCATTCGACCTGAAGATAGGAAAATTGCCATCTACCCTACAATTTATCCAAGTATCTCCGCATCTGTTCCACTTTCACTTCAAACGTTACGTTGACTTGATTTACGACGAGGAGGTCGTCACATTTGGCTTCGATCACTTTGGCCCTGAGGCTATTTGCCTGTTCTAGACATGCGATCATAGCTTCGTACTCGTCTTCATTGTTAGTCAATTTAACAGTTTTAATAGGCTATCTAATTACCCTACCCGCGAGTGGTTATAACACGATACTGAGCCCAAACCCTTTTGCATTGGATGCACCGTTCGTGAATAAGGTCCAGATCCTCGAATTAGTCCCCAAGGTGAGCAAAACTTTCCTTTCAACCTCGAGTATCAATGCCAACATATAGTCGGCCACAAAATCCACCAAGATATTGGATTTTATGGAAGTCCGGGTCGGTACTAGATATCATAACCGCTGATCTCCACTGCCCATTTGGCCAGCCGGCCTAAGAGCTCGAGCTTATGAATAATATTCCTTAGCGGGTAAGAGTTTACGGCGCATATGGGGTGGCATTGAAAGTATGGTTTTAGTTTCTTGGAAACGCTTAGCAAGGCGAGCACTAACTTTTCTAGGTGAAGATATCTTGTTTCGGCATCACCTAGGGTTCTGCTAACATAATAAATAGGAAATTGTGTACCTTCTTCCTCCTGGACTAAGACACCACTTACCGCCACTTCAGAAACCGCCATGCAGAGGTACAACTGTTTGGGTGCCTTCGAATTATGCACCAAAGGGGGGCTCGATAGGTATCGCTTGGGTTCTTCCAAATCTTGCTGGCACTCTTGAGTTCAAGAAAAATTATTCTTCTTTTTCAATAGGGAGAAGAACCGATGGCTCTTGTCCGACGACTTCAAGATGAACACGCCCAATACGGCTATATGCCCGGTTAGTCTCTAAACCGCCTTGACGATGTCGACTATGGTGATGTCCGTGATGGCCATTATTTTGTCGGGGTTGATCTCTATTTCCCAATTAGATACCATGAGTCTAAGGAATTTACCCGAACCGACCCCAAATACGCACTTCTCCAGATTTAGCTTCATGTTGTATTTCTTTAGTATGCCGAAGGTTTCCTACAAATATTTCATATGGTCCTCTGCTCGCAAGGACTTGACCAACATATCATCAATATAAACTTCCATTGATTTCCTTATTTGTTCTTCGAACATCTAGTTTACGAGGCATTGGTATGTTGGACCAACATTCTTTAATTTTATGTTATAGCAGTAGGTACCAAAATTCGTTATGAAAGAAGTTTTTTCTTGATTGTCCGGGTCCATTCGAATTTGGTTGTACCCTGAGTAGGTGTCAAGAAAACTGAGTATCTCGTGCATGGTCATTGCGTCGATCATTCGATCGATGTTAGGCAAAGGGAAAGAATCCTATGGGCATGCTCGATTTAGATCTTTATAATCCACGCACATCCTTAATTTATTTCCTTTTTAGGTACTACCACTACATTAACTAATCAATCCGGGTATTTAACTTCCCGGATGGACCCTATTTTTAGGAGTTTGGATACCTCATCCTTGATGAACGTGTGTTTTATCTCGAACTGTGGTCTTCTCTTTTGCTTAACTGGATGGAACTTTGGGTCCAAACATAACTTATAAGTGGTCACCTCTGGTGGGATCCCTGTCATGTCAAGATGGGACCAAGCAAAATAATCGGTGTTAGCTTTGAGAAAATCGATAAGCTTTTTCTTGAGCTCGAGAGTTAACCCCGTGCCCAGGTATACCTTTCGATCTGGCACATGCTTGATTAATATAACTTGGTCCAACTCTTAAACTGTTGATTTTGTGGCATTTGTGTCATCGGGAGCTATGAATGACCCCGGGACTCTATAATCACCCTCATCGTTTGCTCCTTCTTCTTCCCGTTTCTCTGGTTCGACTGAGGTCGGTATTAGTGATTGCTATTTAATCTCTTATCTTTTGGTCGGTTCAGTGCTCATTGATGTAGAGAGCACAGAAAACGGGATTACTTCATCGACATCAAACATTTCCCTTGCAGCCAACTGTTCTCCGTAGACCATTTTGACTTCCCCCGGTGTGGGAACGTTTAGCTCCTGGTGCAAGGTCGAAAGTACCGCTCTCATGGTTTGGATCCATGGCCTTCCTAATAAATCGTTATATCCCATATCCCCTTGAATCACGTAGAACCTTGTTTTTTGGATTGTCCCGGTGGTATTTACCGGCAAAGTTATCTTTTCTTTCGTGGTCTCACATGCCATATAGAATCCATGCAATACCCGGACTGCCAGTACGATTTGATCTTGTGATCCCAATTGCTATAAGACCTTTGATCTGTTGATGTTGGTCGAGCTACATGGATCAATAAGCACATGTTTAACCCAAGATTTATCGATAAGTGCATATATTACTAGTGCATCATTGTGAGTTTGTACAATGCCCTCGGCATCTTCGTCGCTGAACAAGATAGCTCCCTCCGAAACATAATCCTGGTGCGTTGTTCCCACGTGATAGACATTTTAGTGAATTTTATCATTGGCCCTCGGGGGACATCGACTCCCTCGATGATCATGTTGATCACGTGCTGAGGCTCCTTTTGTTCGACCTGTTTGTTGGTGTCCCTGTTTGAATTACCAAGTAAATTCTTCTCTTAACTATTAACAATCTTTAGTGAGGCTAATGTTACGAAAGAAGGTCAGCTGGTTAAGGAAATCTCAGGTTATGGACATTGAGATGTTTATGCAAAGCATTATTTTCTACCCTATGTATGAGACACAAGCCTTGGAGCTGTAGATTTAATACCTAAGGATATATCTTTGATGGGTGATCGGTTAAGCAATGCCAAGAGCCCTTCGGGTGCCTCGGTGATACATAATGCATCTTCGCTCCGTGAACGCAGCTGCTATTGAAGCCCGAATGGAAGCAATCCATCAAAGAATTCGGGAACTAGAAGAAAGACTCCAGGGACTATGCTAGGAGCAACACGATTCTAACGGCTAAGGCCCCCCTTGATTTCGTTCAGTTCCCACCACCAGTTCTAAAGCAAAATAATTAGGTTATGCTATTTTGGGATTTGCTTTAACCGAAGCTATTGCCTGTGATCGTGAGTGCCGTGATACTTACACATAAAACTAAGATCTCTCTACGAAAGCATATGCAATCATAGCAAACGAGTCAATGGAATTTGGAGGTAAGTTGTGATACCATATCATTGCTCCCTTGGACAAAGTTTCTCCTAACGTTTTCAGCAACACCGACTTGATCTCGTCATCTTCCAAATGGTTCCCTTTGATCGCGCATGTATAGGAGTTCACATGCTCGCTTGGATACGTGGTCCTATTATATTTGGGGATGTCAGGCCTACGATCCACTTTGGGATCGGCTTGGGTNCCTGTGATCGTGAGTGCCGTGATACTTACACATAAAACTAAGATCTCTCTACGAAAGCATATGCAATCATAGCAAACGAGTCAATGGAATTTGGAGGTAAGTTGTGATACCATATCATTGCTCCCTTGGACAAAGTTTCTCCTAACGTTTTCAGCAACACCGACTTGATCTCGTCATCTTCCAAATGGTTCCCTTTGATCGCGCATGTATAGGAGTTCACATGCTCGCTTGGATACGTGGTCCTATTATATTTGGGGATGTCAGGCCTACGATCCACTTTGGATCGGCTTGTGTGCCGTGCTCGAAGGAAAAGGCTTCTAGATATATTTTTTGGAGTCCAGAGTGTTTTATGTTTATACAGAATACACATTCTCATTCTGTAAGGCCCCGTTAAAATTTCCTAATGATTTAATCTTTTAAAGTGCGACAAGGGTATTCGGGAATAACTTATTCGAGTATCAAAGGAGACCAATGGTGTGGAACCACATTATTTTGACATTAAAAGTGTTTGTACGATGTCATTTCTTCGCGTATAAGTGGTATCATATTAAGCAAATGAGCTCAAAATTCGGTTTTTATTAAATCATTAGATCCGTATTTAAATTACGGAGACATATCAAAACGAATCGTCGAATTTAGACATTGTATGAGAAAGTTATGCCCATTTTCGAGTAAGATAGAAATGATTTCCCATTGCCAGCACCTAGGGTAGGGTAGGGCACTATCCCTAGCGCTGAGATTTCTTTTAGGTACTGGAACTAGCGCCACAGGCAGTGCCCTACGCCACCTGTGGCGCCCGAAATGCTATATACTCATTCGGGGTTCATTTCACCCCATTTCTCTTTGCCGAACTTTGGGGTTTTCCTCCACTCTCTCAAGACCTCCAGCTCCCCCCATCTTCAAGGTGAGTAATACCTACTAATTTGGTGTTTAGTTCCATCAATTCCACTCTAAAACTAACTCAATCCTCCATAAAATACATATATTTTCAAGAAATTTCTTCAAGAACTCAAAGTAGGGTTTTGCAAGATTTCTTCCAAAAGGTAATCCTACACCCTTAGAATTACATGTATGGATATATTACGGGAATATGAGTATGAATTAAGTATTGGAACTTATGGTATGGTGATTGGAAGCCATAAGTTCCCAATTTAAATACATAACTATTGTATAGATTGAAAGGTGATTATTTGATGGAATTTTATTGTATGGGCGTGGATGGATGGTCATGTGTGTGATGTTGGAAGTTATGAATTGTTGAAGAATGATGGTGGGATAAATTGTTGGTAAATGGTAGTAGTTGCATAAACTACTTCTATGGTTAAGAGGTCTAGAGATTTATGCCTACTAGGTATTTGATAAAATGCTTAAATGACCTAAATTATGGAATTTGTTACTAATATTTGTCCCATTGGATGTTGTTATTATAGATTGAAGTTGCTTAGTGTAGTGGATCATTGTAGTACCATTAAGGGACGAATTTGGGGTATGTTGGCTAAACATCTCTCCTAGAATTGAATCCCATAATTTTCTTGTAAGTCCCAAGTTATTCATTATAAATTAACTATTCCGAATAAGCTTGGTGTCGAAAGGTATATATTCAAAAATGTATTCCAAACGCTCTTGTCATATTGTGATATCATACGATAATGTGTTCAAGTATGGGATGTGTGTTAAGATGTTATGACTTCAAGTCGTGTTTCGAATGAAGGCTATTATGCCAAATTGTGTATGAAATCTCGATGTGCTTAAGACTCTTAATTATTAATGTGAGTAAAGAAAACCGTGATTAAAGATGCCTGAAAGTGAAAGGAGAGAGTTGGGGATATAAAGTGTGGCTACCGTGCCAATAATGAAAGTTATATTTGTGGCCAATGGTGCCAATGAAATGAAATGATACGAGAAAGGTTTTGAAATGAGCCTTGATTCAACTGTTCCAAATTGACTTTGAAAATAGATTTGCCTAAAAGCTTATGTACTCAAGTCGTGCCCAAATGTGGTTGTTTCAACTAATTCTATGCTTTCTAAGTATTTCCAACATTTTTGGAGCTCTTATATATTCATCAGTTTCAATTGTGTATTGCCTTTGGGGGAAAAGTATTTCAAGAATAAATGATGTGTTACTCGTTTACGATTTTAACTTTTGCTTCGATTGCCAATAATTTTACGATTTAATTGTGTTTAAAGCCTTCATTACTGATGAACCTAAAGTCGTGATTTACGGAATATTTTATATGTTGATATTTACGATGATGATCCACGAAATGAATTATATGAAAGTGTGTAATATGAAATACGACCATTGTGCCATGAAAAAGAAGTGTATGTATGGCAAAGAGAGCCAATGAATAATGATGTTGTAAGTGGTTGAAAGTACGAATGAAGTTATATAAGGAATTGTGATACACCTCCACCCGTATATATTGGGGTGAGGTGGCAGTGAAGCTTTCTGTAGAGATTGTGCTTGGGATTACATCACCGCCTGCATATACATTAGGGTGAGGCCGTGTGGCCGATATGTATAGGTTTTTTGATATTGTTGTTGCACCTCCACCCGCCTATATATTGGGGTGAGGCGGTATGACCACTTTGTGGAGGTTTTGGTCTTGTGGTTACACCTCCACCCGCATATATTGGGGTAAGGCGGAAGGGCCGCTTGAGTAGAGTTGTGGTATTTTGCTTGCACCTACACCCGCACATATTACGGTGAGGCGGCGCTGCCGCTTTCTATAAAGACGGTTACAAAGAATTTTGTCTTACAATTTACATATGATATTGAGAGCTCTTGATAAATTTGCTTTGGTTTAAACTTCTATCTATGCTATTCCATTGTCACCCTGATCCATCATATTCATGTTGTATTTCCAAGTTCTTAATTTGGTGTTTGGTTTTCATACTATTACTATTCGACATTTACTAACGTCCCTTTTACCGGGGGCACTACATCTTTAATGGATGCAGGTGGTTCTACTGTGGGGGATATTGACCAGTGATAGCGGTACTCATTCTTCCCAGCTGGTGTTGATCCCCATCTCATTTTGGCCTTGTGTATCTTTGTTTCGTGTGTATTACTATGTTCTGAGGTATTGCCAGAGCCTTGTTTCCGGCACTATCATTGTACTCTTTGGTATCTGTAGAGGCTTCGTAGATATAGTGTGGGTTATGTATGGGTGTTGGGAATGTTAAAAAAGTTGTGTTGTAATTGAATCACTTGTTCCACTTTGAACCATGGAGGTGTGCGTGTGTGTGTTTTTAGACTTATTAAATGAAGTAATTTATGGTAATGAATTTGGCATTGTCTACATGATCTCCTTGTTGGTTAATTAACAAAGTTATGTATACTCTTTAAGTCATGGTTGAGTCGGGTAGAAAGTATTCAACAGACTTGCTTGATCGGGTTTACTCGATTGAGCGCCCCCGAGTTTGGGGCGTGACAAACTTGGTATCATAGCCTAACATTTTAAAGTGTCCTAGGATGTCTCGGAGGTGTGTCTAGTACAGTCCTTCTTATCGGTGTGTTGTCGGCCACATCTATAATGAGGAGGCTACATGGACATTTAGAAATTTCACACTTCTTTGATACTCCAGATCGTGCGATATAGCTCAATATAAGAAGCTAAATTCCTCGTCATGTCTCATTTTCCATATGAGTAACCCATGGGGTTGAGGCATTGAGGAGGGAATGAAAGAACCAATTGCTAGGGGAAGGGTTTAATGTCACCATGCCCCCAGATTATGTGGCGAGAGCACCTAGGAAATGAAAGAGGATTATTGGCATCAATAAGCCAGAATGTTTGATATGAAAGAAGAGCCACTCGGGTTGAGACACTCGGGTTTATGTTGGATGATTCTTGAAATATGTTATGGTTGTGGAAAGAGGAGTCACATGAAGTACAAATGCCTTTAGGTTGGATACACCCATCCCGGTCTGCCCGATATGCGGGGGAAAACATTTTGCCTCATGTTGTGAGTATGCTTAGAAGCATGCGAGGGGTGGTAGAGTTGGGCAATTACAAATGTCCATACAACAAGCTGTTGTAGAGATTGTTACTTCCGCCATGAAGGCTTGGAGGAAGACTAAGGGGAATGCTTATGATGTATGCAAAAAGGGTAAATATTAGGTAAGTGGGGGCGAGTCAGTTTAGCGGACCCCATCCTTGTTGTGTGGAGTGTATGAGATGTCATTCGGGGGGTATGTCACTATGATACTAATGTATGTTTTGGATGTGGAGTAGAGGGGTATCAATTAAGGTATTGTCCTGTCAATCTAAAGTCATCAAGTAAGCCACTCCTTAGTACATCATTATGAACACCACATTATTTTCCTTGTTGTATATGTACATTCATATTGAAAGGGCCAACATAAATATGGTCTTAACCAAAACGTTGAATCATAAAAATGTTGCATGTGCCTACTCTTTGAACGAGACACAGTATTCGTGAACCTCTTGATCTCAATTCTTTTATTTACAACCTCTTGAGGAATTGAGTTTTATAATGATTTCCTTGAATTGAGTTATAACCCTATGCTAATACTTCCCACTTGTTTCCCTAAATTCTTAACAAGGGACTATACCTGATGAATTTCTCATAGAACCTCTTGATTCTAATGGATAACATCTGCTCATTTGTGCATATGCATGCACCATCATAAAGTTTACCTATTTATGTTGGCCCTTTCAATATGAGAGCATATCTTAGCACATATCATATGTGTACTTGTCAATTGAAAGGGGTCACTTGTCTACATAATGTTTCTGGCAAATTTGAGATTTTCACAAATTCGTCACAGGAAGATCTTTTTGTTCACCCATCTCAGTATGACTTTCATGTCCACTTAGATCATTCCGTAGTAAGTATCTCACTTTGTTCCTAGTATTGTAGTTTCCCATGAAGTGGTCTGGTATTGAGGCTTGACAATTATTATGGCAGAGACATGTCTAGCTCATAGCAAAGTGTACATTCTCTCTAACTAATACATGATTTTGTCCAAAATATTTAGATGTCCTAACTATGTGGTTTCACTTGTGAAAGGTTGAAATTAGATGCTTCAATATTTTGGCACATATCATGAGTATATTGATTTTAAAGACAAATTTGTTTCATCTCTAGTTCTCTCATATAGGATCAACTATCAGAAAGGGGTTAAGCTATCAGAATTATAATAATCTCACAAGTGTTAAACTTCTTTTTCATCCTCGTTGGCTTGTGGCATAGATTCCTTGTGCTAGTAACTGTTAAGAGCATAATGCAACTTCATGTATTTTGAAACCCATATCACATTCGGGGTGCCAGAATATTCTCATTTTGAGTTAAACTAATTTTCCCTACACTCCAGGAGACAACTGATATCACATACTTCGCTATTTCTCCTTGAGGCTTCGTATTGCCGAACAAGGCACATGTGGAGTGAAACAATTGTTACTAACACTTTAATAACTCATCATCTTTCCAAAATAATTGACGCTAATGTTTTATCATCTCGATCATGCCTCCCATATATCACATGTCCGACTCACTTCTTTTACATCTCCAGATCATGTACATGTTTCCACGTTATCAATATATACTAGGCAACTCTATGCCTCATTTGTCGAATTGATGATGTCATCACAATGATTAATCATGCCAATTCTATTGGTAGTAACCATCATGTCTCTTAGGATATGACTTCCTGAAATACCCTTCTCGACACGTTTATGGATTCTTGAATAATTCTTGCCTAATATCGAACCCCGTTGTTCCTCCTTGTATTAAATCTATGGGAATTGAAGGTTTAAACATGTCAAAAAAGAAGCATCATCCTGTGATCAAATATATTGGATTGGAAATTTTATGGTCATATTCATGCTTGCACATCTTAGAATAATTGATGAAGGTCGACGAAGGTTTAGTTTGGATGTTCGCAGTAGATATTTAGAGCTGAATAAAGTGAACAGGTTATTCTCATAATTTTTTCCATGAAGATATTATGTGAATTGCTAATAAAGGTAAAGTATGTGTAGTCACATAAGGCCCTATGAAATCTCGAAGAAAATATGCCGAACTATGAGTATGATGTTCCCCCATCATTTTCATCTATGTACCCGGTGTTTCATGTGTCTATGTATAAGGAGGTAGTTGTAAATCCTCTGTCTATCATTTCAGTGAAAGCTAGTGAAGGTCAAGTTAATGGATAATTGGATTATGAGGGGTATCTATTTGCCATCCTTGTTAGATATGTCCGGAAGTTGAAGTTGCATCCATCGTGTGTTATGGCGAAGTCATTGTGTAGAAGAGGCCACCTCGAAGGCCGAAATTGTTAAGGGAATAAAATCTTCACACTTGAGTGTATAGGCAAATGATTGTAGATCAAAAGTTACTTTCTTTGTGTTACGATTTAAATATGTGTTGCTCATGTTCAGGTGTCACTTTTGATAATATAATGCTTGCAATGTTGAGATTAGTGTTGCTGATATATATATATATATATATATATATATATATATATATATGTTGTTAGGAGTGGTTTTGGTGATTCTATGGTAGGTGGATAGGACCGGTTACAAGGGAAACTCTGCGGAATTGTTTGGAAATTTATGGAGTTAGTAAAATTGGGAACTATTGGAGTGTGGATGAGGATTTATGTCACATTGGGTGTCTATGGAGGATTCTAACCCTCATCGAGGACGAATGATCTTAAGCGGGGGAGAATGTAAGGCCCCGTTAAAATTTCTTAATGATTTAATATTTTAAAGTGCGACAACGGTATTCGGAAATAACTTAATCGAGTATTAAAGGAGACCTACGGGGCGGAACCGCAATATTTTGACATAAAAAGTGTTTCAACACGTCGTTTATTTGAGTATAAGTGGTATCACATTAATAAAATGAGCTCCAAATTTAGTTTTTATTGAAGCATTAGATCCGTATTGAAATTACAGAGCCATAGCAAAACGTATCGTCGAATCCGGACATCGTATAAGAGAGTTATGCCAATTTTCGGGCAAGATAGAAATGATTTCCCATTGCCAGCACCCAGGGTAGCGTGGGGCGCTATCCCAGGCGCTGGGATTTCTTTTAGGTACTGGAACCAGCGCCACAGGCAGCGCCCCGCGCCACATGTGGCGCTCGAAATGCTATATACTCATTCGAGGTTCATTTTACCCCATTTCTCTTGGCTGAACTTTGGGGATTTCCTCCACTCTCTAATGACCTCCACCCCCCCCCCCCCCCCCCCC
>AWOL01S0003592.1:213137-296648 GCA_000715115.1 Nicotiana otophora
ACCATCTTCAAGGTGAGTAATCCCTACTAATTTGGTGTTTCATTCCATCAATTCCACCCTAAAACTAACTCAATCCTCCATAAAATACCTAGATTTTCAAGAAATTTCTTCAAGAACCCAAAGGAGGGTTTTGCAAGATTTCTTCCAAAAGGTAATCCTACACCCTTAGACTTACATGTATGGATATATTATGGGAATATGAGTATGAATTAAATATTGTAACTAATGGTATGGTGATTGGAATCCGTAAGTTCCCAATTTAAATACATAACTATTGTAGAGATTTAAAGGTGATTATTTGATGGCCTTTTGTTGGTTGGGTGTGGATGGATGGTCATGTATGTGATGTTGGAAGTTATGAATTGTTTAAGAATGATGGTGGGATAAATAGTTGGTAAGTGGTAGTAGTTGGATAAACTAATTCCATGTTTAAGAGGTGTAGAGATGCATGCATGCTAGGTGTTTGATAAAATGCCTAAACGGCCTAAATTATGGAATTTGTTACTAATATTGGTCCCTTTGGATGTTGTTATTGTATATTAAAGTTGCTTAGTGTAGTGGATCGTTGTAGTATCATTAAGGGACGGATTTGAGGTATGTTGAATAAACTTCTCTCCTAGAATTGAATCCCATAATTTTATTGTAAGTCCAAAGTTATTCATTATAAATTGACTATTCGGAATAAGCTTGGTGTCAAAAGGTATATATTCAAAAATGTGTTCCGAACGCTCTTGTCATATTGTGATATCATACGATAATGTGTTCAAGTATGGGATGTGTGTTAAGATGTTATGACTTCAAGTTGTGTTTCGAATGAAGGCTATTATGCCAAATTATTTACGAAATTTCGATGTGTTTAAGATTCTTAATTACTCATGTGTGTAAAGAAAGCCGTGATTAAAGATGCTTGAAAGTGAAAGGAGCGAATTATGGATATAAAGTGTGGCTACCGTGCCAATAATTAAATTATATTTGTGGCAAACGGTGCCAATGAAATGAAATGATATGAGAAAGGTTATGAAATGAGCCTTGATTCAACTGTTCCAAATTGACTTCGAAAATATATTTGCCTAAAAGCTTATGTACTCACGTCGTGCCCAAATATGGTTGTTTCAACTAATGCTATGTTTTGTAAGTATTTCCAACATTTTTTGAGCTCGTATATATTCATGAGTTTCAATTGTTTATTGCCTTTGGGGGAAAAGTATTTCAAGAATAAATGATGTGTTACTCGTTTATGATGTTAACTTGTGATTCGATTGCCAATAATTTTACTCATTTTCTTGGAAAAAAATCTATTGTGTTTAAAGCCTTCATTACTAATGAACCTAAAGTCGTGATTTACATAATATTTTATATGTTGATATTTATGATGATGATCGACGAAAGGAGTGATATGAAAGTGTATTATAAGAAATACGGCCATTGTGCAATGAAAGAAGAAGAGTATGTTTGGCCAATAGAGCCAATGAATATTGATGTTGTAAGTTGTTGAAAGTATGAATGAAGTTATATATGGTATTGTGATACACCTCCACCCGCATATATTAGGGTGAGGCGGCAGGGCCACTTTGTGTATAGATTGTGCTTAGGATTACACAACCACATGCATATACTTTGGGGTGAGGCAGTATGGCCGCTTCGTGTAGGATGTTGGCATTATTGTTACACCACCACCCGCATATAAATTGGGGTGAAGAGGTATGGCCGCTTTGTGTAGGATGTTTTGTATTTTTGTTGCACCTACACCCGCCTATATATTAGGGGTGAGGCGGTATGGCCGTTTTGTGTAGGTTTTGGTCCTGTGGTTACACCTCCACCATCATATATTGGTATGAGGTGGTAGGGCCACTTAAGTAGAGTTGTGGTATTGTGTTTGCACCTCCACACGCACACATTGGGGTGAGGCGACGGTGCCGCTTTGTGTAAAGATGGTTACAGATAATTTCATCTTATAATTTACATATGATATTGAGATCTCTTGATAAATTTGCTTTGATTTAATCTTCTATCTATGCTATTACACTCTCACCCTGTTCCATCATATTCATGTTGTATTTCTAAGTTCTTGATTAGGTCTTTGGTTTTCATACTAGTACTATTCGACATGTACTAAAGTCTCTTTTGCCGGGGTGCTGCATCTTTAATGGATGCGGGTGGTTCTACTGCGGGGGATATTGACCAGTGATAGCGGTACTCATTCTTCCCAACTGGTGTTGAGCCCCATCTCATTTCGGCATTGTGTATCTGTGTTTCATGTGTATTACTATGTTCTGAGGTATTGCCAGAGCCTTGTTTCCGGCCCTGTTATCTGGTATGTCCATTACCATCCTTTCTCTTGCTTAGTCAACTTGAAGAGTGCCATGTGCTCTCATTACCCTCCTCTTTCTCCACAACTCCTTGCTATGGGTAATCATTTGTGAGTGATTGTACTGAAAATCAACGCTGGGGGAAAATACATGTTGTGGGTAAATTGAAATTTGGGGGTTCTAATTAGGGGGTAGGAATAGAGTAAAGGGTTTGGAAAAGTTGTGAAAATTTGTATAATGTATCGTCCTGATGACTAAGTGTGTGATTTTGCATTCGAGACTGAGTATGAATCTAATGTTTGTGTATTTCCCTGTGAATACCTTTTGATTAGGAACAATGATCTTTGAAGTCTGCATAACTTATTTGTGGTCCGCAAAATCATTGCAATTTGTATGCTAGGAAGTTTTCTGAAAACCCATGTGCGGTTGAGTTTGCGGTTGCAAAAACGTTTTGCGGACCGCACAATAGCCGCAGTTAGAGGCAGCCAAAACTCTATTTCTGAAGAATAAAATGCGATCGTTCTACGGTCACAAAGTCCGCGACCACTTTTGCGAACCACATAATTATTTTGCTTCTAAGGTGTGTAATATGCAAAATGTTTTGCGGCTCGCAGAGTTGTTCTACGATCGCAGAACTGGTAGCAGAACCTTCTTTGTTTTTCACTTCCTTCCCGTATGTACCCGTGCCATATCATGTAGTCACTTCTTGTTAATTGACAAGGATGGCACCAAAGAAAGCTCTAGCATCGCAATAACCCACCAATCGCTGAAAGAGATAGGCTGCTGCTATAAGCCCACAGTCACGGCAATCCCAACACAAGCGACCTGCACATCCAGAGTTTTATCTGAGCATTCCTCCTAGTCTGAAGAGTAGGAGGCACATATTGACCTTGTGCCACCAGTTGACCTCCATGCCGAAGCACGCCGAAAGAGTGGTGAGGATCTCAGGTTTGGGATCTCCGACTCTTGGACTCATTACAGAGATGGCCTGGTAAAAAGAAAGATCCTAGAAGAAAAGGAACTATGTTTGAACGGGTTAAATGAACACTACCCCCATGTGCTAGAAAACATCAAAAATAGGGGATGGGAGTTCTTCACTCAGGTTCTGGGGGAATACAACGAGACACTTGTTAGGGAATTTATGCTGCATATGATGCATCCAGGAACACAGAATAGAAGAGAAACCGTATATTCTTGGACTTTGTCCGAGTCCGAGGGGTTGAAATACTCTGTGATGCCTCATCAATCAATGATATATATTTTGACGCATGGGAGCCAGGAACGGCAGAATTTGACACAAAGATTGCAAACAAGGAATCCGAGCGTGTTTGGGTGGCCTCTATCATAGCCAAGGGAACTCCATCCTAGATCATTCCGCGCCACAAGATTCACAAGAGATATCTTACCAAGAAGGCCAATATTGGCTCAGTTTGGTCTGTTCTTGTATAATACCCTCGAGAAATGAAATCAACATAAGTATCAAGAAGGCGATCCTCATTGCTTGCATCATGTCGGATATCAAGGTTGATATGGGGGAGCTTATATTCCGTGAGATTGGGATCCGGGTAAACCAAAAAGAAACCTTGCTCCCTTTTCCATGCTTAATCCATGCTTTGTGTAAAGCTGGGCAAGTCCCTCCTTGCCCCAAACATGACCGTATAGAAAAGTTGTTTAGGAGATTGATATCACTCGGATCTGTGATGCTGCAAATAAAGAAGTCGAAGATCCACCTGAGCCTTCAATGACTCATCCTCTAGCCTCAGCAGCACCAACTGCCTCATCAATACCAGCGATCTCCACATCCACTCCCAGGCTAGCCACTGCAACACCACCTGTCTCACTTCCTGCACACTCCAAGCTTGGACAACTAGCACAACATACAAATGCCAAAGTAGACAAATTGACGAAATGACTTCCATTTCTCATCCGACAAGCATTGGCCCCGATCCAAACCTCTATAAGTGCTCTTCAAAAACAACATCTCTCATATGAGGATCGACTTAAGCATTTTGAAGTGCGCCTTGAGAGGGTTGAGCGAAGCAGAGCTGGGGACATGCTTCAAATCAAAAATAATGTAGCTGAGCTCAAGTCCGAGCTCCATAAGATGCAGAAACTAGAGTTTGATTTGACCTCCCTTCTTCTGGTGGAAGGGGAACTGGCTACTGATACTTCCCACATATCAATCCTTGACCTTGATTTCACAAACCTCATGCCAGCTGAGGTGTCCCATGGTACTGAGGTCTCACAAGATCTGGGCTTCGTTGCACACACCAATGATCCTTTAGCTGAAAAGTCCGAAAACTCTGATGAGGGAACTGATAAAGAGGAAACTGATGAGGAAGGGATACTTGAGGAGGGTGATGATCAGAGGGACAACAGAGGCAAATAGGTTGTTGTTTCTACACATGCACTGGCTGAAGAGGAAAAATATGTGCAGACATCCATTGCACACTTCCTTGCAGATATGGTCACCAAATATACTAACATGACCACACAACCATTATTGGGTGAGGCTAGCAGCTCCCAGGTCCAAGGCCAAGCTTCGCAACTGGCGGAGCTTCCTATTTTGGTCTCGGATACCACTACCCAGTGAGAGGGTCCACCCACTGCCTCAACACCACTAACCCTCCAAGCCCCTAGTGTGCCCCAGGAAGCTCCTAAACTTTGCTCTTACTTTCTCAATTCATTGGGGGCAATGCATGCTCTTTGGTTATGGGTGGGTTAGTCAACTTTTTGCATCTTGTATATAAGCTCCTAAATCTTAATAGTATAGATTTATATATAGCAATGAATTACCCTTGGTTTTGTTTCGCCGGGTTCTTTTCCAAGGGTCTAATAGTAGAACCATAGTGGTAGCACAAAACGGTTTAACTTGTTGGTGCTTTTGTTTTAGATTCAAGCATGTGATATGTTTTTGTTGAATAAATTTCATCCTTCAAATTTTAAGGTTGTGAGGTTAGTCATTCTTGTGAAATCGAGGCTCGGACTTTGACTTTGTGCTCCCTCAGAATCTCAAATATCATGTGATGAAGCTTTGAGTTGCCTTGTATTCACTTGAGGGCTGAAATTATGCCGATTTGAACAATTCATGCGTTGTTAGTGGGTAAGAATTTATGTAAATAATGCATGTGCTCAACTTGTAATGTCTAGAACTTACCCGGTTGGTTTCTCAATGCAATTCTCAGTTTGATGATTGGGTGTTGAAATGATCTTAGGCTCTCTTTGTGATTGCTAAATAATTTTTGACCAAATTGACCTCCCTGGTACATTTATTATCCTAGTTACCCCTTGTTGAGACCTTAACCTTTTATTTGGCTACTACATTACAAACCTTTACCCTTTTGTGAATTAATTCCCTCTTTTGAACCCGTCCCTCCTTGAACGATTAAGAATGAGGCTAAAATCCTAAGTTGGGGATGTCGGTATTACTTGGAAATTGGTAAGGTTGTACATTGTGTGTAGAAACAAATACCTCAAAGTTGTGTTTATGTAGATATTCAAGCTTCAAAAGAAAAATAAAATAAAAATATCCGTATAAAAAAATGTTGTATGGAGTCTTATAAAAATTGAAGAGATACTTCGAGGTGGTTCTATGTCAGTAACTAGAGGTCAATAAAGGCTATGTGGTTTAAAAAAAGCATAATGTATGTAGCGTTCGAGGAGGGAACATTCACTATAATCCCGAATATTCGTCCAACCTGTCCCGAAGCCTACAGTATAACCCTTAAAAAGTCCTTTGTGATCTACAACAAATTATTCCTGAGATAGCAATGAGTTAAAATAAGGGCAAGCATATGGACTGATACTTGTAGCACTTAGCCTTCTTTCTGAGTGCAAGAGTGTTTGATTGTATCCCCTGTACATAATTGATGAGTTGGGGATTTCTTTGATGAGAGCACGCATGAATTGCAAGATTTAGTAGAAGATAGGTTTCTTGAAGTAGGATACAAGTGAATATCTAGTTGTGGGTAGCACTCTATCATTGCTCTTGAGACTCAAAGTTTACAAACTGATTATTCAAATTATTAAATGATCTTTGTCTTCAAAGAAGGGTGAATAAAAGAAGTTACATGCTTGTTAGCTAACAGTCAGCGCCATCCACAGTCACTACTGCTTTGTGATCTGTCAGAAGTAGATTAGTATTTGATAGGTTGACTTTGTTTTAGTTTCTTGAGGGCAAGCATGAGTCTAAGTTGGGGGAATTGATGTGCCGTAGAATTGCGACACTTTTAATACTAATTACATAGACTTTATCTCATTTTTTAAGCATTGTAAGCCATTTCTTGTGTAGTTTTGGTGGTTTGCAGGAGATGAGACTTGAAGAACCAAAATCATAAGAGAAGTTGGCACATAGCTATGAAAGGATGCAAATGTAGCTGATATGCAATCACATAACTGATACGCGGGTGGCAGAAGTATCACATAATGAATCAGTCTATTCCAGATATTGATCGCCATGTATGCGATCAAGTATGCTGTCGCATAACAATTATGTGGACCGCATACTGATCGCACAATAATAAGAGGAATTAGCTGAAGAATGATATCCGATGGATTATGTGGTCGTAGAAGTGGTATGTAGGCTGTATAACTGAAATGTGAAGGAAAAGGCTGGACGATTATCAACCGATTCTACGATGGAAATTAATTTATGCGGAATGCGAATGGCTTCTGTTGCATGTTCTGCGGTCGCAGAATATCTCTGAAGGCTATTTTTGTTTGGTTTTGACCACCACTTTTAGATCATTATAAATAGAATGATTAGGGTTTTTGTGTCAGATCTGGTCTGACAGAAGGAAGCTACACTTAGAGCATTGAATGCACCATTATTTTGGAAGCTTGGGAGATAAAATCCAAGACTTTGTCTATAATTGTAAGCTTCATGACTTTATTTATTACATTGTTTTTGTATTCTAGTAATGAGTGACTAAGTTAAAATACTAAGGTTGTGAATCCTATGTGGGTGTAATGTTAATGTGTGTCCATTAGTGAATGTTTATATAATGTTTAGTCAATTTCTATTCATTTCTCATGCTTCATTGTAGTTGATGGTTGCAAACATTGACTAGTGCCAATTCATTCTATCTTTACTTGGGAAAGTAGGTTAGAGTTTGGTAGAATTGAATAGCATGAACTCAGGGCTCTAAACCTTGTTTAATAGAATCTCTTAGGGATAAGTGGGTTCTACTTGGCATAAATTAGTTGTTCCTAATGATCACTTCTTTTATATTTGGGAAAATCATAAATAGGAACTACTATCTAATTATTAGAAAATATTAGTTAGTAACGCAGGGATCATTTGCATATCAACGAGCTTTCCGTTAAAAAATTATAAAATATGAAAACCATTAGCATTACATTCCATTGATAGAGACACAACCTTGGTTTCTTAATCAATTTAATCAAATCATATTAACGAAATAGTTAGAACGACCCGACTTGTCGATTTGTTTTCTAGAACTCCATTCCCCTAATAAGACTTTCCGTATGTGATTTTACTGTTTTATGACTTGCGGGAATGGTTGGTTCGGGATTTGGAAGGGTTCGGGTTGAAATCGGAATACTTTGTTCCTTAAGTTGGCCTTAAAAGGCTAAGTTTGACTTCGGTCAACATTTTGAGTAAACGACCTCAGAATCAGGATTTGACGGTTCCAATAGGTTTGTATGATGATTTTGGACTTGGACGTATGTTCGAATCGGTTTTTGAATGACCCGGGAGCGTCTTGGTTCCTAATAGTGAAAGCTGGTTCTTTGACAGTTTTAGAAGTTCTTTAAATTTGGTTTGAAGCGTGTGTTGGTGATATCGAGGTCCAAATGGAATTCTGAGACTGGGAATAGTTCTGTAATGTCATTTAAGACTTGCACGCAAAATTCGGTGTCATTCAGAATAGTTTAAGTACATTTTGGTTGAGAGTAAATTGAAGTTCATAAGTTTGATTCAATTGGTTTTGTGGTGTGATTCTTAGTTTTAATGTTGTTTCGGGTGTTCCAAGAATTCGAGCGAGTCCGTTTTATGACTCCAAACTTGTTGGTATATTCGGGTGGGGCCCGGGGAGCCCTGATTGTCAATCGGACGAGGCTCGGACCAAGTTGGAAATTGGGAGCAACAATCGAAGCTCCCAGCTGCTATCATGATCGCACATGCGCTTGGCCAGCCGCAGGTGCGAGCTAGCAGAAGCGAGGCAGAGCTCACAAAAGAGGCCAAGGAAGGGAAGCCCAGGATCCGCAGGTGTGCCCCAACCTCTACATAAGCAGGACCGCAGAAGCGGGACCCCATCCGCAGAAGCGGAGCCAGCCTGCCTGGGCACTTCCACAGAAGCGGACTTTTGTCCGCAGAAGAGACAATGTAGGTGTGGCCCTGCGACCGCATGTGTGAGTTCGCTGGAGGCAGTGAGGTCTCTTTTAAAACGGGACTTAGACATTTTAGCTCATTTAATTCCATTGTTGGGCGATTGTTGGAGCTCTTAGACAGGGGATTTCACCTAGCACTTTGAGGTAAGTAATTTCTATACAATATGTGTTAAATACATAGTTTATGGGTAGATTATAGCATGTAAATTAGTGGAAATTATGGGTTTAGGTTAAAACCTAGATTTTTGGTAAAAATGAGGTTTAATCATGAAATTCGTTATGGAATCTAGTAAAAATTATATATTTGAGTTCATGAGGTTATGAGTAACAACTTTCTGCAAGTATTTCTGGAATCCGGGCACGTGGGGTCGGGGGTGAATTTTAGGAATTTTGCAAATAGTCTTGGGAAATCACTTGATAGTTGGGATATGAACTTTCAAGCATGTATTAATTATTTTAAATAACATTTGACTAGTTGCGAGTCGTTTGGCACCAAATTTAGGGTTTGGGCACAATCTTGGACCGGAAGGTAGGCTTTGAGATGAGGTAAGTCTCTTTTCTAACCTTGTAAGTGGGAATTAACCCCATAGGTGAACTTAATCATTATGTACTTCTATTTGTGGAGGGGGCTACGTACGTACGAAGTGACGAGAGTCCGTGCGTAGCTACTATTCATACTTATGTCCGGGTAGATTTAGTCTTACACCATGTTTTTCTCGATACTGTTACTTGTTTATGCTTACTAATTGTTTGGATTAAAGCGGAGGTTGAGGATTTCAATATTTTAAAGGTTCCTAGCTGAATTTCTTACTTTGAAAAAGAACTGAGAAATATTATGTTAACTTGAGAAAATATATATTCAACCGCTTCGCAAGTATATTCCGCGAGCGGGGTAAATTTCAACTACTCTCATGGGAGCGAGCCATTCGCCTCAGCAGGTTGATCGATGTATCTTTGGTTCGGCCTGTTCGACCCTCGGCAGTGCATAGTATATTTATATGTATATTTGGATCGGGCCGTACGTCCTCGGCATAATTCGTGCGTAAAGATATTGGAACCCCTGTATATTTAATATTGTTCCATGGACTTGAAAGGTGAAAGGATTAGACGAGAGAAATGACTTGGTTCTCACTTGAAATGAAAGAATTGTTTACTTATGTTCTTGCTCTGAGTTCTATTATCATTTTATATATCGTGTTTAATTAGAACTTCATACTATTATATTTTTGGCCCATAGTAAGTGTCGAAGTCGACGCCTCGTAACTACTTCTTCGAGGTTGGACTAGATACTTACTGGGTACATGCTGTTTATGTACTCACGCTACACTTTTGCACTTGATGTGCAGGATCCGAGGCAGGTGTATCTGGTTATCAGTCCGGCACGCACGCTTGAATTCTCGTCCGAGACCACACGGTGAGCTGCCCTTCCGCGCCGTTCAACAGCAGTCGGAGTCTCTCTTTTTATTTATTTTCTATCTATTTTATTTCAGACAGTGGATTAGAGATCTTTTGTATATTCTACTAGTAATCCACACACTTGTGATACCAGATCTTGGCACACGCTAGTAGACTTATGATTTTGGATTTATTTTTATGATTACGATTTGCACTCAGTTGCTTTTGTTTAATTATTTTACATCTGTAAATTCCTAAATCTTTTAACAATGAGGAATGTTATTCACCTAGCAAACTTATTTAAAATGGGACACCACTAGATTGATCAGTGTTGGCTTGCCTAACAACGGTATTGGGTGCCGTCACAACCTATAATGGAATTGGGTCGTGATAGCTTTTATTGATAATTCACAATTACAACACCCACCTTTTAAGGTAACGGAGTAGGATTACGATTTAAGTCAAGTTTCACACTACTCAAGTAACCTCTGCACATATGTTCTCTCTGGGATTCGACCCCAACCTAGTTGGGTTACTATATTTGACATCGACCACCTTACACCATTTATTTAGGTGTAATTTGAGCGTATCAAATTTTTAACTCACTTCATAATAGGTAAACATCGTTCAATACATAAGCACAACAAGGTATTTAATCCACACTTTAAATTTGAATATTCCCACAAACAAGATTTAAATACTGGAAAAAATACTACACACTTAGATATTCAATACAAAGCAAGGAAATGAAGAATTGAAAATAAATTGGTAAGAAATTCTCAACCAAAAGCTCCAAATCTCCAAGACCCAAGTGTGTGTGCAAGACCTCTAGCTCCAAAAATGCCAAAAGCTGTTGAGGCTGCTTCCAGATGCCAAAAGATGTGTTTTCAATAAGCTAGGTCGTGTATTTGTGGGTTTGGAATAAAGAAAATGTAAAATGACAATTCTGTCCAGAGCTGGAGGCTGTTGGCCGCATCTACGGAATAATTCATCGCAGGTGTGACCCCGCAACAGCGAACCTGCCCAACATGTGGGAAATTTTCTTCTCTGCGGATGCAGACCAATAAGCGCAGTAGCGCATAAGAGTGGACTTACTCTGCAGATGCGCCTTCGCATATGCGAATGGACCAGCGCAGATGTGATCCCAGAGAAGCTGGCTATTCCACAGACGCGGTGTGGTTTTCGTAGATGCAAGTCCGCTGAAGCGGAAAATCTCACGCACGTGCGATATCATTGGGAGCAGTTTTGCATATGTTCAACCATTTTTGCCCAATTCCACTCCATTTGGTCTTAACTCTCTCCAAGACTCATTGTACCTGAAAATCTAACAATGCACACCATAATTCACCTCATTTCATAATTAAAGAATACAAAAACTAATGACAAGAGACTAGAATATATGGTAAAATCACCACTTATAAATAACTTGTGCAGCCGACTAGCAATAGAAACAATACTAAAATATAATAGAGAAGAGTACAAGAACAAATAAGCGAATTAGTAAAAGAATCATTAGAAAAAATTACGGTCAATATTCCTCAATATCACAACCAATCATTTTCTTATCACGATCACCATCGAACCTAAGGTAGTAAATCCAGAACTTTCATAGCGTGGAAAGTGTACTCAAAATATCAAATCATATAGCACGGCGACACTTTTTGTGCATTTATCTTATTCTCACAAAATATACGTATAACAGTACCAACCAGGTGAAAGAAATGCCAGTAACTGTAATGACAAAGTGAGAAGTACACAAGTAGAAATATCGAACAAGGTAGTACATATGGATAACGGTAACAGAGTAAGTGAGAGGCATAGAAGTAATTATATCAATTAAGATGGAAGAACATAAATTTCACTAGCTAACGTGGTAGAAGGCTTAGATGTAAATATAACTAACAAGAAGGAAGCATGATCTTTATAAGCTAAACAAATAGAACGCAAGGATAATTAACATGGTAGAAGGCTTAGATGTAGATATAATAAACACAAGGGAAATCTTGATCTTTATAAGCTAAACTAATAGGAGGCATCGATAACTAACATGGTAAAAGACTTATACGAAAAGTCCAAAAATTAAGATACGGCATAGATGTGAATATGACAAACAAGAAGGAAAGCATAATATTTACAAGTTAAACAGATAGAAGGCATGGATAATACATCAACAATTAATGTAGAGGACAAAGGTAGAACAGCAACAACAAGTCACAAAGAAAACATAGGTGCAACAGTAACAGCTCAAGATAAAGGCATGAATGTATACACAAGGAAAAGATATCACAATATAATGCATGTCTCCTGTCCTCGCCTGCACAGAAACACCATTCGTGCCATGAAAATATTATAATATAAAAATAATGGCAAGGCGTTACCCTTCATGATTTTACTCTCATCCTCACATGATAATGTAAATGAAATGGCACGATATCACCCTTCGTGCTTAACTCACATGACATGGAATCACCCTTCGTGCTTTACACTCTTCCTCTCATGGTAATGTATATGAAATGGAACTGAATCACCCTTCATGCTTTATACTCTTCCTTACCAAACACATGTATATCAATAATAACCAAGGTAGGAAGCATGAATAACATCAAGGAGAGTGAATAAACGAATATTCCAAACGAACATAAATCACATCTTTCAAGCCAATACCAATTCAACAAATCTCAAGAATCTCATTGTTCTAGTATCATAACCAATCTAAAAAAAATTATTTTCAACTCAAGTATAGAATTCAATATCTCAAGAACAACGGTCGTAGCATTGTATTTGTGATTAAGTATAATGATGAACAAACTTAGCACATCAATAATTTCACAAAAAAGTCAGTAAAATTTTAATCAAGTTATAATAAGCTAAATCATGATTTCTAGCATTTAACTTCATATTCATATGAATCTAAAAAATCAAGTAAAATGCAAAACAAGAAGGTCACTTAATCCTACAAGGCACAAATAATCGTATAATCTACCCCCCAAGCATGATTAACCCTGGCACACGCATATACGCTTGTCACCTCATATATGCATCACCCTCGCATGTAGAAAACAATATTAATTAGTAGAAACAATTCCTCTAACATTGTTAGGCAAAACACGTACTTCAAACAAGCCAAATCGATACACTAAAAGCGCCATCCCACTCAAATCGACCTCCGAACGGCTTGAAACTAGCCAAAAGCAACTCAAAATCATCAAATAATGCCATAGGAAGCAAACCTAAACAATAATGAATGAATCTTAAATGAATAACTCAAAGTCAACCAAAAAGTCAAATACGGGCTCGCACCTCGGAACACGACAAAACTCATAAATTCTGTCAACCATTCAACTACGAGTCCAACCATAATAATTTCCCTCAATTCCAACTCTGAATCGATGTCCAAACTAAAAATTCACTTTAGGAAAGTTTAGACAAAACCCCCAATTTTCTCTTTCAAATTCATAATCCAAATGCCAAAATTGATATATTCATAAATTATAATCAAACCCGAGTAGAAAATACTTACCCAATCCATGTAGTGAAATAACTTAAAGTTTGACAATAGAGTACTTATAACAATTGAACTGAAATACTCATCGTGATCGCGGGAATACCTTCGCGATCGCGGGAACACCTTCGCGATCACGAAGAACATGAATGCTACCGCAACCAATATAGTTTACATTTTCGCGATACTGGCTACGCGAACGCAATGACTCTAAAGCCTCCCGAATGCAACCTATCTTACGTGGACGCGTGAAGAATTCTCTAGCTCTCACCTGGCCAGTATCAACACTATGCGAACGTGATTCTTCATTCGTGAACACGATGCTCAAGTCCCCATAACTTATGCGAACTCATTCTATCTCTCACGAATGCGAAGCAAAAAATTCCCAGCTCCATACTTTACCTTATGCGATCGTGTCTTCATCTTCGCGATCGCAAAGAATAATTGAGGCATCAAAAACCAACAATGAAATCATGAAGAAAAATGGTTTGAAACACGTCTGCAACTGCCCCAAGCCCCCCGGGACCCTGTCTGAACATACCAACAAGTTCCAAAACATAACACGGATCTACTCTAGGCCACGAATAATATATACCAACATCAAAACTACGAATCGCACCTTATCAAACTTATTGAAATTTTGAACTTTCAACTTTCAAAACTCGTGTCGAACCATATCAAATCAACCCGGAGTAAAATCATATTTTGCACACAAGTCCCAATTGACATAACGAAACTATTTCAAAAACCAGAACCACAATCCGAACCCATCGTTAAATTCAACTCCCGGTCAAACTTGTGAACTTTTGAAACTTTCAAATTGCCAAGTTTCGCCAAGTAATGCCAAAACCTTCAAGAAACATGCAAATGCAAATCCGAAGAAACGCCAAGTCCAGAATCACCATTTGGATGTAACGGAACCATCAAAACTCCTATATGATTCCAAATAATCAAAACTCAAACTTGGTCAACTTTTTCAACTTAAAGCTTTCTAGTTCAGAATTATTCTTCCAAATCAACCCTGAATCACATGAAAACCAAAACCGACGATTCAAACAAATCATAATACATAATATTAAGCTACTCAAGACTTCAATCAACTGAACAGAATGTAAATACTAAAAATGACCGGTCAGGTCGTTACGTGGAAACTCAACAATAATAGGAGCGAATATTGTTGAGGAAGTTTCAACGAGCTAAAAGAGAAAGAACCCATCTGGACCAAAGAATTACCCAAGCAAACAAATGTTTAAAGGCAATTGCCAAAATTGTGGAAAGGTTGGACGTAAGGCTTCTGACTATCGTGCACCAAAGAAGTACAAAATGAAGAGCCAAGCAAACATGATTGAGAAGAATGACGAAATATACGACTTGTGTGCCATGATTTCTGAATGCAACCTGGTCAGAAATCCTAGAGAATAGTGGATTGATTTTGGGGCCACTCGTTATGTTTGTGCGAACAAGGAGTTGTTTACTTTTTATCCTCCCCCAAGTCCCGATGATACAGTTTTTATGGCACATTCTGCTACTGCAAAAATTGAATGGACGAGCAAGATAGCTTTAAAGATGACTTATGTCAAGATTGTGACTCTAAATGATGTCATTCATGTTCATGAATGCGGAAGTATTTAGTCTCAACATCACTTCTAGTCAAGAACGACTTTAAGTGTATTTTTGTTTCGACAAGGTTGTAGTTAGTAAGAATGAAATGTATGTAGGAAAAGTATCACGACCCAATTCCCATTATAGGTCGTGATGGCGCCCTACGTCGCCGAGCCAACAATGAACTATCCAATTAATTGTTCATTTTAATATTGTTAAAGTCATTAATTTTATTTAATAAAGAAACAAATAGTGGATGACCATAGTAATATAAAACATAAAATAAACATAAGAGTAAAGTAGTGAAATTATAAGCAAAACCATGAATGTCTCCTTGAAGTTTCCAAAACCTAGTGTCACTAGTGCATAAGCAATTAATAGAATATTCAAAACCTCCTATACTACTGTCTGAAGTAAGATAGACAGAAAAGTAAATACAACAAGGAGGAGACTCCGGGTGTTGCGGAACGGAAATTGGAAGCAGCTCACCACTATGTCTCTAGGTAGCGGGAATACACGCCTGACTAGACATCAGATGCACCTGCCTCAGATCTTGTACGACTAGTGCAGAAGTGTAGAATGAGTACATAAACAACATGTACCCAGTAAGTAGCTAACCTAAATCGAAGAAGTAGTGACGAGGGGTCGACATCGACACTTACTAAAGGTCAATAAATAAAGTATAGGAATCATGAATAGGCATGAAATACAATAATAACAGTGAAATAAGAAACAATAAATAATGATTATATCAATGTAATATCTCCAACTATCGCATGCTAAGTCTTTAACGCATAAGGGCGTCCGTGTAATTTTTCAAGACTTAGATCAAGAAATAAATATCAATTATAATCGGACTACGAGAATTATCACGCACAATTTATGGAGAGGTCGTACGGCCCGATCCAGAATAGTGTGTACACTACCGAGGGTCGACCGACGTGAACCATAGATGCATCTAATATACTGCCGAGGCGTTCGACCTGATCCACAGGAATAGAGAAAACTCTACAAATACCGATTAACGACTACTACATAGGAATAATACTCAAAGAAGGCATAAATGCTTCTAACAATCAAGTATTCCACCAAAACTCAAAGTAATGAAGCTCGGTCTTTTAAAATCCTTTACCCAATTTCATTTATGAATTCAAGTAACTAAACTAACAAGTTGGGTGCAAATAATTCAAGTAATGCATGGTAAAGTCCTAAGTCAATCCGTACACAAGCATGAATTTAGCTACGTACGGACTCTCGTCACATCGCGCGTATGTAGCACCCACAATTATTAGCAGATAACTATTTAAAACACTTACAGGGATAATTTTTTCTTACAAAGTTAGGCAAGTGACTTACCTCATTTACAAGTCCTCTTCCCAGTCCACAATTCACACTAAAAGCCTCAAATCAGTGCCAAGCAATCTGAAACTAGCCAAAGGTTATACAAACTAATCAATATATGCTCAAAAGTTTATAATTTAACTATTAGAGTAATTACCCAACCCAATTTGGAAGATTTCTAAAATTCACCCCCAGGGCCACGTGACCGGATTCCGAAATTTTTTGTTAATACATATTACTCATAACCTCACGAACACAAATATATAATTTTAATTTAATTCCACAATACTTTTCGTGGTCTAATTCCATTTTTATAAAAATCTAGGTTTTTCAGCAAAATCCTAAAATTTCCACATTGTTCATATTAAAATCTACCCATAATTCATGTATTAAACTCACACTATGCAGAGATTACTTACCTCAATGTGCTAGTTGAAAAACCCTCTCCAAAGAGCTCTAAAATCGGCCACAAGTTGAGATAAATGAAAAACATAAAACAAAGTCCCATTTTTAATCAAGTTTACTGGCCAGCAATCCTTCTTCGCGATCACGAAAGGGGCCTCGCGATCACGAAGGCAAGCTGCCAAGGCCCTTTGAAAATGTACGTTGCGAATGCAAAAAGGCCACGTGAACGCGAAGGCTTGCTTGATCAAATATTCATAAACGCGGTCACACCTTCGCGAACACGAAGGGAAATTGGCCAGCTGACCCCCAGACCTAATTTCTCCTTCGCGATCTTGGACCCAGGTATGCGAAAGCTCTGACCAGTGGCCCAGGGCTTCACAAACGCGAGCTCCTTATCTAGAATGCGTAGAACAAAAATTCCCCCCAGCTCTATTCCTTTATCGCGAATGCGAGGTCTTCTCCACGTTCACGAAGAAGGAAACTAGAACCAGCAACTTCAGCAGTTTTGGACTTAGATCCGGGTGGTCCGAAACACCCCCGAGCCACCCGGGACCCCGTCCAACTACACCACCAAGTCTATAAACATAATACAAACCAGCTCAAACCCTCAGAACATGTAAAACATCATCGAAACTAAGAATCGCATACCAAAACCAAATTGATCAACTTATGAACTTCAAACTTCTTCAACTAGCTCCGAACGCATCGAATCGTACTTAGACAACTTGGAATGACCCCAATTTTTGTATACAAGTCACAAATCACCTTATGGACCTATTCCTAGGCTCGGAATCCCAAACGGATCTTGATAACACCAAAGCCAAATTCAAACCAAATTTAAAGAACTTGAAAACCTTTAACGTGCTAACTTCTAACATTAAGCGTAGAAACGCCCCCGGATCACCCTGACTCACGATTTGAACATACGCACAAGTCCAAAATCATCATACAAACCTATTAGAACCATCGAATCCCTGTTCTGAGGTCGTTTACTCAAAATGTTGACTCAAGTCAAACTTGGCCATCTTAGGCTACTATTAAGGAACTAAGTGTTCCGATTTCAACTCGAACCCTTCCTAACCCAAACAATCCATCCTCGCAAGTTGTAAAATAGTAAAAGAACATACGTCGAGTCTTAATTAGGGGAACATGGATCTAGAAAGCAACATGACCGATGGGTCATTACATTCTCCATTTTTAAACAAACGTTCGTCCTCGAACGGGTCTAGAATCATACCTCAAGTGCGGAATAAGTGTGGATATTTACTCTGCATGTTATCCTCGGTCTCTCAAGTTGCCTCCTTGATTGGTTGACCCCTCCACCATACCTTTGCAGCAAAAATATTCTTATACCTCAACTGGAGAACCTACCTGTCAACAATGGCAACTGGCTCCTCCTCACAACCTCTCATCTAGCTGAACCGTGTAGTAATCTAACATATGCAACCTGTCGGCATGGTACTTCTGAAGCATAGATACATGGAAGACCGGATGGAATCCCGATAGACTGGGAGGCAAATCAAGGTCATACACAACCTCCCAACTCGCCTCAACACCTCAAATATGCTAATAAACCTCAGACCCAGCTTGCCATTCTTTTCGAACCTCATGATACCCTTCCGGCCAGAATTTCAAGAGAACCTTCTCGCCCACCATAAATGATACATCACGCACCTTTTTATCCTCATTACTCTTTTTTCTGGACTGTGCTGTGCGAAGTCGCTCCTGAATCAAATTTACCTTCTTCAAGGCATCCTTCACTAAATCAGTGCCATATAATCTTGCCTCGCCGAGCTCAAACCATCCGATGGGAGAACGACATTGCCGATCATATGAAGCCTCAAATGGAGCCATCTCGATGCTGGAGTGATAACTGTTATCATAAGCAAACTCGGCCAGGGGCTAGAATCAATCCCACTATCCTTCAAAGTAAATCACACACACTCTAAGCATATCCTCTAGGATTTGAATTGTCCGCTCCGACTTCCCATTGGTTTGCAGATGGAAGGCTGTGCTAAGCTATACCTGGGTACCAAACTCCAAAATCATCATACAAACCTACTAGAACTATCAAATCCCGGTTCCGAAGTTGTTTATTCAAAATGTTGACTCAAGTCAAACTTGGCCATCTTAGGCTACTATTAAGGAACTAAGTGTTCTGATTTCAACCCAAACCCTTCCTAACCCGAACCAACCATTCTCGCAAGTCATAAAATAGTAAAAGAACACATGAGAGTCTTAATTAGTGGAACGGGGATCTAGAAAGCAAACATACAGGTCGGGTTGTTACAAAAAGTTTACCTTACTGAGGGCCTTTTCAAACTTAATGTAATTGCCGTTGATATGAACAAAATTTCAGCTTCTTGTTACTTTCTTGAGTCAAATAATTTATGGCATGAATATTAAGGTCATACCAACTTCAAAACTTTGCAAAAAATGATTAAATTGGAAATATTGTCTGAGTTTGTATGTAATAACTCCAAACGTCAAATATGTGTGGAATCAAAGTATGTTAAACATCCTTATAAGTTATTTGAAAGGAATTCAAATCTTTTAGACTTAACTCATACAGATATTTGCGACATGAAGTCAATACCATATCACGGAGGAATAAACTATTTCATAACTTTTATTGATGATAATACTAGATATTTCTATATTTACTTACTTAATAGTATAGATGAAGCAACTGACGCATTCAAGCAATACAAAAATGATGATGAAACACAACTAAACAAAAAGATCAAAATGATAAGAAGTGATAGGGGTGGAGAATATGAATCTCCTTTTAAAGAAATATGTTTTGCATGTGGCATTATTCAACACATAACTGCCCCTTACTCACCACAATCTAACAAAGTTGCGGAAAGAAAGAATAGAGCATTAAAGGAAATGATCAATGCCTTGTTAATAAATTCTTTTTTACCTTAGAATTTGTGGGGGGAAGCTATTCTTATAGAATACTTATTCATGTTCCCCATAGCAAAATGCAATCCATTCCATACAAAAAATGGAAATGAAGGAAAACCAACGGAAAATGTTTTAAAGTGTGGGGGTGTTTGGCTAAAGTGCAAATCCCTAAACCCAATAGAGTAAAGATTGGTCCAAAAACCATTTATTGCATTTTCATAGTATATGCAACAAATAGTAAGGCATATCGTTTTCTAGTTCATAAAATAGAAAATACCGACATTTATAGTAACATAATATGATCGAATCAATGCTGAATTCTTTGAGAATATTTATCCGTATAAAAAGGAATAAGAGTCATAAAGTGAAAAATCTAAGCAGCCTGGGGAAGAATCAAAGGAAAGTACCTTTAATAAGGAAAATCTACAACGTAGTAAAAGTCAAAGGACACCTACTTCCTTTGGACCAGATTTTTTGATATTCTTGTTGGAAAATGAGCCTTAACTGCTCAAAGAAGCGATGTCTTCCTCAGAAGCACAATTTTGGAGAGAGGTAGTCAATAGTGAGGTAGAATCCATATTAAGTAATCATACTTGGGAATTAGTTGATCTTCTCCCAGGAAACAAACCTTTTGGGTTCTAGGTGGATTTTCAAAAGGAAAATGAAAGCTGGTGGTACTACTGAAATATATAAGGCAAGATTAGTTGTTAAAGGGATTAGACAACGAGAAGATGTTTATTACTTTGACATATACTTGCCGGTAATGAGGATTACATCTATTTGGGTGTTAATAGCATTAGCAGTCGTGTATGCCCTTGAAATCAATCAGATGTATGTGAAGACAACCTTCTTAAATGGTGATTTGGAGGAAAATATTTATATGGAACAACTATAAGGGTTCGTGGTTCCCGGGAAATAAATAAAGGAGTGTCGACTTGTTAAGTCATTTTACAGACTCAAACAAGCACCAAAACAATGGCATGCAAAACTTGACCAAACAATGTTGTCAAATGGTTTCAAGATCAATGAGTGTGACAAATTTGTCTACATTAAGAACACTCCGAATCAAATAGTCATTGTTTGTTAATATGTGGTGATATGTTGATAATGAGTAAATACATTGCTAACATAAATGCTATTATGCGCATGCTTACTAGTAAGTTAAATATGAAAGACTTAAGAGTTGCCAACTTAATTTGGGAATTAAGATCCTTAAGCTTCCTCAAGGTCTAGCCTTGTCTCAATCTCATTATATTAAAATGGTACTTGAAAAGTTCAAATATTTAGATTTTAAAGTTTCAAGAATGCCAGGTGATTTAACCATACTCTTCTAAAGAATAAAGGCCAAAGAAGTCTTAATTGGAATATGCTCGAGTGTTGGTGTCACGACCCAAAGTGCACTAGTCGTGATGAAACCTAACACGGCCGCTAGGTAAACCAATTAACAATAATCCAATTCAAATAATATTTAATAAGAAGAAAAATTATGAAATAACTAAACTTTTATACAACAACCCAAGGATTGGTAATACAAATCATGAGATTCTAAGACTTGGAGTTTACAAAGCTAGTACGAAATAAATACATCATCTGTTTGAAATATACATAAACAGATTTATAAATCTAAAGCTACCTAGAAAAAGAGGCAGCTATTTTCAATGCCAGCTCCCACCATACACAACAACATCAGCTCCAAAATTTGGATGCAACATATAGAAGTGTAGTATGAGTATCACTGACCCCATGTACTCAATAAGTAACAAACCTAACCTTAGGTTAAAAGCAATGATGAGCTCGACAATACTATCAGTGTCCAAGACCAATAACCAAACACAACTCAAAGGAACATAATGAATGTAATACTAGTAATAAATCAAAAAGTATTATGCTCAGTTCATTTGCAGTCTCGGAAAATTAGACATGCTTTTCAGGTATGACAATGAAACACATATATTACATCATGTGCGTCCCAAGGTGACGTATAATGAATATGAGACTTATTAATCATGATTAGAATAAGTGTAAAGTCATAATATGACTATATATGATGTTTGGATATAAAATATAAAGTTTCGGAAAATCATATTTAAGCTGCGGAAAAACCGACTAAGGATTTGCCTTGTAACGAAGTTTTTTGAGCAATACATTTTGTGTATTATATGAGGTAGTTTTGGGACATATTATATACTAAATTAAAGGTCTTTGACTTTTGTTTCCAACACTCTTAATCGTTCATTCATATGACGTCCGGATAAAACAAAATGAGCATCTGAAGAAGGGCCAATGCTAGGGAACCAAGCTAGAACCTCTCTGACATTCCAAATGATGATATATATATAGGTCCTGTGTCGCTTTTCTCTTCAATTTTCATAGAACACGAACAGAAAACCTCACTTAAACCTATCCTTAAGCTCTCTGCAGGGGTTTTCAAAGAAGATTAAAATCCCGGGTACGAAATCAAGAAGCGATAACATTAGAACGATCCCTACGACGTAAGTATCATTATACCGCCTCTCTTTTTCTTTGTAGTTTGAGTTTTGGAAGGTACTTCATAGTTAATAAAATGCCTAATTTCTATATTTAAGCTTTAAAAAATCAAAGAAGGTTTATTAATTCATTTCCTAATAGTTAGAACTCACGGGACGGTGATTTGAAGCCGTGAGTTCGATTTATTCCACTTTTAGTGAATTGTTTTATAGTCCACTCATGTTGGCCTCCTGTGCTGCTGATTTATGGAGTTTGAAAGTATAAAGGGCATGCAAAAACACCACATGTGGTAGGGTAGAGGGCTGGTCGCTCGTCATTGCAATTTTAGGCTAATTGGTAACTTGTTGATTGGGTGTGTTATGTATATTTGGGTTTTTTGCTGTATTAAAGGTCCTGAAATGTTGTTAAATTGTTTTTGAATTGCTGATTGTACTATGTTGTTGTCTCGCCTATAGTAGTATTTAGGGATCAGTAAAAAGAGGGGAAATGCTGCTTGTTTTGTTACAAAATAAGTAACTTTCGTTAAATAAATGACAGAGTCATTCGTAGCTTGACAATAGCTTCACTGTCGTTGTTGTAGATTAAGGTGCAGTGAGTTTTGTTTAGCATTGTTATTGGACATGTTTCTATAAGGTACGTTAAGGCTATCATTTCTTTCCTTTTGGCATGATCTATATGATATAAACGAAATGAGCAAACACAGAACTTTCATAAATGCCTCTATTCATAGAAGTACTAGTGTTGCCTATGTTCTTAATTCCCCATGTGTCCTATTATTATATCGTCTATTCATGGGTCTTAGTAGAATACGTAAGTTGATAAATTTTATCTGAATATGACATTTTGAAAGATATTACTGACTTACTTCATTATGTGTTGCATTTATTTATACATGTAAATTAAACCAAGACCAGATGGAGTTATATACGCGTATATTATATGTATATGGGGTATGGGGAAAGGTTATGGTATTATATACGTACCACCACTTGATCAGTTGGTATACATTGATGATTTCGCTCACTGATATCGAGATGATATTCTTGGATGCCCACAGAGGCTTGATGATGTTATGTACGCATATAACTATGCATGATATGGCATTAATACGCACATGCATGACATTATAAATGTTTCAGGATTCACATACCTATTTAGGTATCGCAGGTGTAGGTACACATGCATGACATTATAAATGTTTCAGGATTCACATACCTATTTAGGTATCGCAGGTGTAGGTACACATGCATGACATTATAAATGTTTCAGGATTCACATACCTATTTAGGTATCGCAGGTGTAGGTACACATGCATGACATTATAAATGTTTCAGGATTCACATACCTATTTAGGTATCGCAGGTGTAGGTACACATGCATGACATTATGCTCAACGAGAGCCGGTGTGCTCCATTTGATCCGGAGTTGCTATTGGGTTTTGGTATGATACTTTTGTATACACATATGGGTATGACGGGGCCTAATCCTGTCCTTTATACAGTTGTATACTCTATTAGAGGTCTCTAGACAGTCAAGTATAGTTGGATAGTATGTGGCCTTGTCGTCTTGCCCTACCGTATTCCGTACATATATATATATATATATGTATATATGTATTTTAGGAATGTTTTCTCACGTATGTTATTCACATGATTCAGTAGTTTATTTCCAGACGTTATGAATGACCTACCCTTATTTCAGGTTTATATTTTAGACGTATTCTTAGGGTTGGTCGACGGGTAGGACTCAAGAAATCATCATTGTCCATCGGTTTGGGTCTTGACAAAAGTGGTATCAGAGCAGTTCCATCCTAGGGTTGTCTACAGACCGTGTCTAGTAGAGTCTTGTTTATAAGTGTGTTGTGCACCACACTTATAAACAGGAGGCTGTATAATATATAGGATGTTATCCTCCCTTCTTATCTTAGATCATGCGATAGAAGGATTCATTTTCCTAATGATATGTTATGTTTTCAGCGATACCCAAGAAGGCTACAGCCGCCCAGAAGGGCAAGTCTATGGTTGATGAGACTAAAAGTCAAGCGCCACTAGTTACCAGGGCCCGAGGAGAGTCTCAGTGTGAGACTCCATTTCAGACTTCACATACCCTTCCCCCTCCAGAGGATATCCGAGGGGCACCAGTTCCAATACCCGCCCCAGTACCCCCAGCTCCTTAGCCAGATGCATCGGGTCAGGCGATGAGAGATGTTATTCATAAATTGACTCGATTAGTAACTGCACAGGATCAACACTAGGAGGTAGGTATTGGTCATGCAAATAGGGCCATCAGTGCGAGTGTTCATGATTTCATTAATTTGGACCCTCCGGTATTTATCGGAGCAGATTCAAACGAGGACCCTGAGGTATTTATCGATATGATGTAGAGGACTCTGAGAGTAATGAAGGCTACTGCGACTTTGGGATGTTGCAGTTAATTGGTGCGAGTCTTGGGACTTGTCCAGAGGTGAGGATGCCCTTCTAGTAGTATGGTGGGAGTTTACAGAGGCTTCTCTTTGTCATTATTTGCCACTAGAGCTTAGGCAGTCCAGATTTGATAGGTTCATGACCCTTTGGCAGGGTAATATGAGTGTTCGGGAGTACAGCCTTGAGTTTGATTTTGTGGCTAGGTATGCTCCCACTATTGCAGCTAAGATGGAGGATCGGGTTCACCGGTTCATGATGGGGTTGGAGCCGCACATGTTTAATGACTGTATGTCGGTCACACTTCAGCCAGACATTGAGATTTCTCATATTTAGGCATATGCTCAGGGTGTACAAAAGCGTAAGCTGAAACAAAGGGCCGATTATGAGCATGATAGGGGCCAGAGTAAGAGAGCAAGATCTTCAGCTCCTTCTTGTGAGTTTTGAGGTGGTCAGAGATAGGCAAAATCGAGGTATCCGACCCAGCCATTAGGTAGTGCACCTCCTCTGTTTGCTGGTAGGAGGTTTTATCGCTACATATATTTAGGGCCCAGTCAGAGTTCCAGATCCTCTAGTTCTCAGTATAGGGGTGAGTCAAGTTAGATGAGGCCGCCCTTGCCACGATGTGCTTAGTGTACTAAGCAGCATCTCAGGCAGTGCCTTGTGAGTTGGGTGTTTGTTATAATTGTGATTATCCAGGACATGTTATGAAAGATTGTCCGACGAGAGGTGGTGCATGTATAGTTCAGCCAGCGAGATCTATAACTTATTCGTCATCGTCAGTACGCCCACCGGGCAAGGTTCACAGTCACCAATTGGTCATAGTAGAGTTATAAGTAGAGCANGTTTGCTGGTAGGAGGTTTTATCGCTCCATATATTCAGGGCCCAGTCAGAGTTCTAGAGCCTCTATTTCTCAGTATAGGGGTGAGTCAAGTCAGATGGGGCTGCCCCCACGATGTGCTCAGTGTGCTAAGTAGTATGTCAGGCAGTGCCCTGTGGGTTGGGTGTTTGTTATAATTGTGATTATCCAGGCCATGTAATGAGAGATTGTCCGATGAGAGGTGGTGCATGTATAGTTTAGCCAGTGAGATCTATAACTGGTTTGTCATCGTCAGTACGGCCTCCGGGCAAGGTTCACAGGCACCAGTTGGTCATTGTAGAGTTATAAGTAGAGCATCTATCTCGACCGGTCCTCAGAACTGCATTTATGCATTAGTGGGTCGACATGATCAAGAGTCATCACGTGATGTTGTTAAATATATATATTATCAGTCTCCTCATATGATGTATATGCATTGATTGATCTAGGTTCCACCTTATCGTACATCACTCCATTGGTTACTAGTAAGTTTGGGATAGAACCTAAGTTGATTGAACCTTTTGAGGTGTCTACACCTGTTGGGGATCCAATGATAGCTAGACTGGTATATAGAGATTGTATAGTGTTCTACAATAGAGGACATGACTGAATTAGATATGGTAGAATTTGATGTTATAATGGGTATGGATTGGTTGGATTCTTGTTATGCTAACGTTGATTGTAGATTAAAGATGGTTCGATTCCAGTTTCCAGGGGAGCCAGTTATGGAGTGGGAAGGTAATACTGCATCGCTAAGAGGTAGGTTTATTTCCTATTTCAAGGCAAGGAAGATGATCAGAAAGGATTATATTTATCACTTAGTTTGGGTATAGGATGTGAAAGAAGAGTCACCTACCCTTCAGTCTATCCCGGTGGTTAATGAGTTTCCCGATAAGCTTCCAGGCCTTCCGCCAGAGTGGGAGATTGAGTTTTCTATTGACATATTATTAGATACTCAGCCGATATATATCACCCCTTATCGAATGGAACATGCACAGCTCAGAGAGTTGAAAGAACAACTGAGGGATTTGCTCGAAAAAGGCTTTATCAGACTAGTAGAACACCGTGGGGAAGCACCTATGTTATTTGTGAGAAAGAAAGATGGATCCTTGCAGATATGTATTAATTACAGGGTGCCATGTGTTTCTCTAAGATAGACTTGAGGTTGGGGTACCATCAGGTAAGGGTTAAAGAGAAAGATATTCTGAAGACATCATTCAGGACCAGATACGGGCACTTTGAGATTCGCGTTATGTCGTTCTGTTTGACCAATACCCCATCAGTATTCATGGATTTGATGAACCGTGTGCTCAGACCCTTTCTAGATATGTTCATGATTGTATTTATATATGATATTTTGGTTTATTCCCGTTCAGAGACTGAGCATACAGATCATTTGCATACTGTGCTCAAATTTCTACAAGAAAGGAAGTTGTACACAAAATTCTCTAAATGTGAATTCTGGTTGAATTTTGTAGCTTTCCTTGGACATATTATTTTAGGTGAGGGTATCCCGGTTGATACACAGAAGATTGAGGCAGTGAAAACTTGTCCTAGACCCATGACACCGACGGAGGTTCGTAGCTTCTTGGGATTGGCATGTTATTACGGGAGATTTGTAGAGGGATTTTCTTCTCTTTCAGCATCATTGACAAAGTTGACTCAGAAGGCAACTAAGTTTAAGTGGACAGATACTTGTGAGCATAATTTCCAGGCATTGAAGGAGACATTGACATCAATATCGGTTCTGACACTCCCATAGGGAACTGATGGTTATGCTATCTACTGTGATATTTCGGGCATTGGATTAGGTTGTGTACTGATATAGCATGGTAAGGTTGTAGCTTATGCTTCTAGACAACTAATAAAGCACGAGAAGAATTACTCGACCCACGATTTAGAGTTAGCCGCAGTGATTTATGAACTAAAGATGTGGAGGCACTATTTATATGGCATTCATGTTGATAACTATACGGATCATAAGAGCCTGCAGCATGTCTTCAAGCAAAAGGAATTGAATTTACATTAGAGGCGATGGTTGGAGCTACTGAAAGACTATGATATTGATATTTTATACCATCCATAGAAGGCGAATGTAGTAGCTAACACCCTCAGCCATAGATCTATGGGTAGGCTATCATATTTATATCCAGAGAAGAGAGATATAGCCCGTGAGATTCATCAGCTAGCTAATCATGGAGTTCGATTACTAGATTCAGGTGGTACCGGAGTTACTATTCAGGACACAACAACATCCTCTTTTGTAACTGAAGTGAAGGAACGCCAGTATGAGGATCCTATGCTAGCTCATTACAGAGATACAACCCCTCAAAAGGAGAAGACACCATTTGAGATTATAGGAAATGGATTCCTCAGATATTGAGGTCGATTATGTGTTCATAATATGGTAGGACTGCGCCAGTAGGTTATAGGAGAAACTCAGTATTCTCATTTTTCTGTTCTTCCAGGAGTGACGAAGAAATATCGTGATATCGGGGAACTATACTGGTGGGACAAAATGAAGAAGGATATGGCAGATGCTATTGCTCAATGCCCTAATTGTCATTAAGTGAAGATGGAGCATCAGAAACCGGTGGATTATTGCAGGCTATATAGATTCCAACTTGGAAATGGGACGTAAGTAATATGGATTTCATCATAGGCTTACCTCGTACCTAGTGTAAGTACCATTCTATATGGGTGATTGTTGATAGACTTACAAAATCAACCCATTTTCTGCCTGGCAGGACTATGTATTCAGCAGATGATTATGCAAGGCTTTACATTGAGGAGATAGTATGACTTCATGGTGTCCCTATATCTATTATCTAAGATATAGGTGCTCCGTTTACAACTAATTTCTGGAGGTCCTTCCAAAAAGGATTGGGGACTCAGGTAAGTTATAGTACAATATTTCATCCACATAAAAACGGTCAGGATGAGCATACTATTGAGATACTTGAGGATATGCTACGGGCTTGCGTGATAGACTTTAGGGGTAGCTGGGATGATAATTTTCCACTTATTTAGTTTAGATATAATAATAATTATCATTCCATTATTCAAATGGCTCCATACGAAGCTCTTTATGAACGAAAGTGTAGGTCACCTATCGGATGATTCTATTTTGGGGAAACTAAGTTAGCATGACAAGAGTTGGTACAACAGGCAGTTGAGGAGATTAAGCTTATACAAGAAAGGCTATTAGCAGCTCAGAGTCATCACAAGTCCTATGTAGATAATCGACAACGAGGCTTGGAGTTTTAGGTAGAGGACCGGGTATTCCTAAAGGTGTCACCGATGAAAGGCTCTATAGTAGTTGGGAAGAAATGAAAGCTTAACCCTTGGTACATTGGACCTTATAAGATCATACACAAAGTAGGCCACGTAGCATATGAGTTAGACTTGCCTTCCAATTTGTAGTGTGTAGATCTAGTCTTTCACGTGTCTACGCTTTGTAAGTGTATCAGAGATCCCTCTATAGTCATTCTAGTTAACGATGTTCAGGTCACAGAGCAGCTATCATATGAGAAAGCTCACATTGCTATACTAGATAGACAAGTTCGAAGATTGAGAACTAAGAACGTAGCTTCGGTTAAAGTACTTTGGAAAAACAAGAATGTGGACGAGATGAATTAGGAAGTTGAAGAAGACATGAAGTCTAGGTATCGTCACTTGTTTCCACTTCCGGAGGGAGCAGGCTGAGACATCATAGCCTTTACGTACGTATATGATACTGGATTCTTATGTAAATTACTGTCATTAGTCGTGTGATGCCATTGGTGTTATTGATGATTGTGGTACTTTGTGGCTTTGTATTGTTGGGTTTTCTACGTGATCATTTGGTGTAGTACCGTTACAGAGGAGACTCTGCCAAAATTTCTATATATCTCTGGGAGTTTAACATTCGAGAACAAATGTTTCTAGGGGGAAGATTAGTACACCCTATGCATTCCAAGGTGACGTATAATGAATATGAGACTTATTAATCATGATTTAAATGCTTTTAGAGTCATAATATGACTATATATGATGTTTGGATATAAAATATAATGTTTGAGGAAAATCGGATTTAAGTTGCGGAACAATCGACTAAGGATTTGCCTTGTAATGAAGCTTTTTGAGAAATAAAGTTCGTGTGTTATATGAGGTTCTTTTGGGAAATATTATATGAAAAATTAAAATTCATGGAATTTAGTTTCCAACGCTCCTAACCTCTCATTCATACGACGTCCAGATTAAAAGATATGAGCATTTGAAAAAGGGCCAATGCTAGGGTGCCAAACTAGAACCTCTTTCACTTTTCAAAAGTTGATATATATAGGTACTATGTCGTTTTTCTCTTCATTTTTCATAGAACACGAAAATATAAACCCCCTTAAATCTATCCTTAAGTTCTCTACAAGGGTTTCAAAGAAGATTACCATCCCAGTACGAAATCAAGAAGCGATAACTTAGAATGATCCCTACAACGTAAGTATCATTATACCGCTTCTCTTTTTCTTTGTAGTTTGAGTTTTGGGAGGTAATTCATAGTTAATATTATTAATGCCGAATTTCGGTATTTAAGCTTTTAAATATCAAGGAAAGTTTATAATTTCGTTTCCTAATAGTTAGAACTCACAGGACGGTGATCGGAAGTCGTGAGTTTGATTTATTCCACTTTTAGTGGACTGTTTTTGTAGTCCCCACATGTTGGCCTCTTATACTTCTGATTTATTTAGTTTGGAAGGATAAAGGGTGTGGAGAAATTCCACATGTGGTTGGGTAGTGGGCTAGTCACTAGTCGTTCCAATTTCAGGCAAATTCATTACTTGTTGATTGGGTGTATTATGGTATAGTAGGCGTAAGGGAGCAGTAAAATCAGGGGAAATACTCCCCGTTTTGATAGAAATTAAGTTACTTTCATTATATAAATGAGAGAGTCATTTGTAGCTTGACAATAGCTTCACTGTCGTTGTTGTAGATTAAGGTGCAATGAGCTGAGTTTAGCATTGTTATTGGACAGATTTCTATAAGGTATGTTAAGGATATCCCTTCTTTCCTTTTGGCATGATCCATATGATACAAATGAAATGAGCAAACGCGCAACTTTCATAAATGCCTCTATTAATAGAAGTACTAGTGGTGCCTATGTTCTTAATTCCCCGTGCGTCCTATTATTATATCGTCTGTTCATGGGTCTCAAAAAAATACGTAAGTTGATAAAGTTTATCCGAAGGCATATTGATCTTATGACATTCCGAGAGATCTTATTGACTTACTTCATTATGCATTGCATTCATTTAAACATGTACATTGACCCATGACCAAATGGCGTTATATACGGGTATATTATATGTATATGGGGTATGGGGAAAGGTTATGGCGTTATATACGCACCACCATCTGATCAGTTGGTATACGTTGATGATTTAACCCATTGAGGCCGAGATGATATGATGGGATGCCCTCAGAGGGTTGATGATATTATGTACGTATATACATATGCATGATATGGCATTTTTATGCACATGCATGACATTATAAATGTTTCAGGATTCACAGAGCTATTTAGACTTACAGGTGGAGTCCTTTACTCCATGTTTCTTTTATGTCTTTATGTACTGATTTTCATGCCTAAAATACTAGGTACATTATTTTTACTGACGTCCCTATTGCCCGGGGGCCTACGTTTCATGCCCACAGGTGCAGGTAGACAGGCTGACGGTCCCCCTTCTTAGGATCCTTACTCAGTGAGAGTTGGTGTGCTCTATTTGATCTGGAGTTGTATTGGATTTTTGTACAATACTTTTGTATACATATATTGGCATGACGGGGCCTAGTCTCATCCTTTATATAGTTGTACACTCTATTAGAGTTTTGTAGACGGCCATATATAGTGGGATAGTATATGGCCCTGTCGGCTCACCCTACCATATATATATATATATATATATATATATCTTTTGGGCATGTTTTCTCCCATATGTTATTTACATGATTCAGTAGTTTATTGACAGACGTTATACATGACCTACACTTATTTTATGTTTATATCTTAGATGTATGGTTAGGGGTGTTCAACGGGTAGGACTAAGGCACTCGTCATGGCCCATCGGTTTGTGTCGTGACACCATATGTTTCACTGAAATCACCAAACATATGGGTATATAAGAAAAACTATGGTTCTTTTTCCCAAACATTTCAACAACAGATAAGATATAGTCTGAATCAAATAATGGCAACACGGATATAATAATATAATGATAGTGATTTTTCAGAGGACTTCGATACTCAACTCACACACAGTACATGAATTTCGGCTTGTTTTTGAGTTCAACAATTTATGCTCAACACTGATAAATGTTCCAGGTACAACTAGCATGAGGAATGTCAATTCTCTATGCCTACATATCAAATATGCATGTCAAATATAATGCATCACCCTCAATCACTCGGCACTCTCAATCACTCAGCATACTCAGTCACTCGACACTCTCACTCACTCAGCATTTTACGGTACCTACACTCACTGCTGGTATGTCATACTACGAAGACACATCCAAGCGCTAATATAAAGCCAATATGGCCTACTCTGGCATGTAGATTGATCCTATAATAAATTAGCCAATAAGGTTTGCTGCGGCGTACAACCCAATCCATAATAATAATAATAATATTAATAATAATAATAATATATAAAGCCAATATGGCATGTAGTCTGATCTCTTAAATAGCCAATAAGTCCTACTATGGTGTGCAACCCGATCCATAATAATAATTATAGATATAAAGCAATTATAGCCTACTGCAACGTACAAATCGATCCCATAAATATCACTCACAATCTGGCTCTTAGGGCTCAACCTAGTCATCAATCTCTCAAGTCTCAAGGGCTCACAATCTCGTACTACTCAGCCCAACAATGATAATATGTGATGTGATAATGAATGATGAACAAAGACTGAGATATGATACGCAAATGAAGAATCATGACTGAGCATTTAATTACTGTTAAAGCAGATAACTCAAAACAACAGAAATAATATCGTTAGTCTCAACCGAATAAACACATAGCCTAAACATGATTTCGAACATGATTCACAACTCAATTACTTCAACATGTAGGAGTTACACAAATACAAACAAGACTAGGTATTTACACAGTACCACATAATCATCCGAGCTGTAATTACCACGATGCATGCCTACATGCCCGTCACCTAGTTAACGACCTGGTCGGTCATTTCGAGAGTTGTGGCCTCATTCACCCATTTACTGCTCCATTTATGCTTTATAGTTGTTATATGACTTATCAGGTTAGTTGGTTTGGGTCCAGAGTGAATTCAGAGTGAATTGAGACACTTAGTCTCTTAATTGAAAGCTTAAGTTAGAAAAGTCGACCGGATATCAACTTATATGTAAACGACCTCAAATTGGAATTTTGATGGTTCCGTTAGCTCTAAGTGATTCTGGAATTAGGAGCGTGTATGGATTTTTATTTGGAGGTCGGGAGTAGAATTAGGCTTGAAATGGCAAAAGTTGAATTTTTGAAAAGTTTGACCCGGGGGGTTGATTTTTTGATATCGGGGTCGGATTCCGATTCCAGGAGTTGCAGTAGGTTTGTGGGGTCATTTATGACTTGTGTGCAAAATTTGAGGTCAATCAGACATGATTTGATAGGTTTCGGCGTCATTTGTAGAATTTGGAAATTTTGAAGTTCATTAGGCTTGAATCCGTGTGTAAATCGAGTTTTCGATGTTGTTGGAGGTGATGTGAAGATTCTACTAAGTTCTTATAATGTTTTAAGACATGTTGGTATGTTTGATTGAGGTCCCGGGGGCCTTGGGTTGATTTTGGGTGATTATCGGGTCAAGATTTGAAGTTGTAAGGGTGCTGAAGTTTGGACTTAGCTGGTTTAATCGCACCTGCCAAAGTCTCATTGCAATGCATGTCCGCAAAACCTAGAAAAGTGGCTGCAAAAGTGGCCATGGATGCTTTGGTCAGAGGCCGCAGATGCGAACATACGCGTAGAGGAGGTTTGCGCAGGAGCGGACGTTGGGTGCAGATGTGGAGAATGGCGCACCTGCGAGGGCTGTTCCGCACATGCGGTTGGTGAATAAGCAGGCTATGGGGAGCACCTACGATTCCGCATAAGCGGCCAAGTTGCCGCAGGTACAAAAATCCTGGGCAGAATGTTTAAAAACAAGGGTTCGCAATTTTTGTCTCATTATCATTTTGGACTCGGACTTAGGCGATTTTGGAGAGGGTTTTCGAAGGGATTCTTGAGGTGTGTTTTTGAGGTATAATTTGGGGGTTTAAGGCTAGGGATTTGGAGAGTTAATTTTTGGGATTTGAATGACCAATTGGTGTCGTCTTTTGGTAAATTTGGTATGGTTAGACTCGTGAGTGAATGAGCTTTCGGATTTTATGACTTTTGTCGGATTTCGAGATGTGGGCCCGGGGCTGGGTTTGGACCAATTTCGAATTTTGGCTATAATTTCGTATTTTGCTTGTGGAATAGATTCCTTTAGCCTATATTGTTTGTATTGTACTGCTTTGGGACGTTTGGAGACTGATTTGAGGGGCAAGGGCATTTTTAGAATAGAGTTTAGCCCGGATTGAGGGAATTAACACTTTCAAACATGGTTCTGAGGGTTCGAAATCACGAATTATATGCTATGTGATTGGTATTGGGGTGACGCACATGCCAAGTGATGGGCGTGCGGGCGTTCACCGCTAGAATTATGACATGGTTGACTGTGTGGCACTGTATAATGGTTCTATCTTGTTGATATCCATGTTTTCATCATGTGATAAAGTAACTGAGCTGTCACTCATGCTAGATATCATGCTTAGGATTTATACTGGTACTATTAGTACCCATAGTGGTCGTTTCTTATGGTTGTCGTATTGATTTCATTCATATTTGTACTCAATCATATTCATTCCTTTCATATCTTATCTCAGTCTCTGTAGTTATTTATCAATGCATCATATCATTATTTTCGGGCTAGTATCATGACAATGTGAGCCTGTGAGAGAGTGCCTGGAGAAATTGATAGCGGAGTAAGGCCGAGTGCCTGATTATGAGTGACATTTATGGGATCAGGCTGCACGCCGCAGCGGTTATACTAATTTATGATAGAGCTTGGGCTGAAGGAGCCCCTCCGGAGTCTGCACATACACCGAGTGAGCGCGGTTTATATTATTGAGGGATGGATCTTCCCTGGACATGGATCTTGTCCGAAGCATTTTATACATGGAGATGGATCTTCTCTACGGGCTGGATTTTCCCTATTCATTACTGGGAGACTGATGGTCAGTGATGTATATATTACGGGATGGATCTTCCCTGGGCCGTTTAGGCCATATACAGTATCGAGTGATTGAGCATTTGGGAGTGTGAGCATATGAGGCTGTCAGCATGGTGAATCATATACAGCATGTGCATTGGCATGGTAGAAGTAGAGGAGTTATGTATTTCATATCATTCAGATTGATCAATTTTACTATTTTAAGATATCTATCGAACTTGAAAGCATGTCTACATTTTCTACACTATCGTTTTTTGTATTAAATTGTGTCGGTTGAGTTCGTCACTACTTTCACCCCACGGTTTGGGTTTGTTACTTACTGAGTTGGTTGTACTCACGCTACACCCTGCACTTCGTGTGCAGATCCAGGTACTTCTGGTTACGGCAGCTGCTGATTGAGGAGACAGGATCTCGGAGACTATTGAGGTAGCTGCATGGTGTTCATATGCTTATATTTTTAAGCTTTTACTGTGTTGACATAGTTGAGTAGTGGCTTGCCTAGTTCCACGATAGGCGCCATCACAACGGTTGGTTTTTGGGCCGTAATAAATTGGTATTAGAGCCTAGGTTAGATAGGTCTCACGAGTCATGAGTAGATTTAGTAGAGTCTTGCGGATCGGTACGCAGACGTTTGTACTTATCTTTGAGAGGCTGATGAACCCTTATGAAATTTCACATTCTTGTATTCTTGTCGTGCAGATTATTGGTTCCGGTAACTAAACTTCTGTTATTCTATTCTCTCGCGGTAAAGGCCGCAGAAGGGGCAGAGGGGCAACTCGCACAGCAGCTAGGGCAGCACTTGTAGATACACCGGTTGCCCCAGTTCAGGAGCAGGTTCTAGTTGTGGACATGCCTGTGAGACCAGCTCAGGCACCAGCTATGCCCATTGTGATTCCCGGCCTTCACGAAGCTTTGGCCTAGATATTGACAGTTTGCACTAGCCGTGCTCAGGTGATTTCGGCTCAGGACGCACCTGCCACTTCTCAGGCCGGGGGAGGTATTCATACCCCTATTGACCATACTCCAGATCAGGTAGTGCAGGGACTTCAAATACCAGGGGCATTACCAGCCCAGCCGGCTGCAGCTGCTCAAGCCCCGGTAGTCCCCGTTATGGCAGACGATGAGCAGAGGAGACTTGAGAGATTTGGGAGGCTTCAACCTCCAACATTTAGTGGTGCTGAGTTGGAAGATGCTCAGGTCTTTCTGGATAGGTTCGAGTGGATGCTTCGGATAACGGTTATTCTGGAGACCAGTGGGGTCTCGTTCACTACTTTTCAGTTTTCTGGGGCTACCTTCAGATGATGGGAGGCTTATAAGAGGCGCAGGCTGGTCGGTGCAGCACCACTTACATGACTAGAGTTCTTCGTCCTCTTCTTGGAGAAGTTCGTGCTGCAGTCTCGTAGAGAGGAGCTGCATAGACAGTTTGAGCAGCTTCAAGATGGCATGTTTGTGACATAGTACGAGATGAGGTTTTCTGAGTTGGCTCATCACCCAGTATGGCTAGTTCCCACTGATAGGGAGAGGATTATGAGGTTCATTGATGGCCTCACATATCAGTTGGGGTTTCTTATGACTAGAGAGAGGGTATCTGGTGCTACTTTTGATGAGGTAGTTGACATTGCTCGGCAGATAGAGATGGTCCATAGCCAGAAGCGTGGAGAGAGGGAGGCCAAGAGGCCTCATGGATCAGGTGATTTCAGTGGTGTTCCTTCAGGGGGTCAGTTTTATTGCGGCAGGGGTTGTCCTTACAGGAACACTCAGATAGGTCGTCCAGTTCATCGTGGTGCATCATCCAGCCATGGTTCATATAGTTATTACCAGAGCCAGTCATCTCTTAGTTCCCTACCAGCTCAGAGTTCGTCCCATGCACCATACGTGCAGGGCTCATCGACACCGGGATTTTCTAGAGGGTATTCTGGTGCTTGGGGATCCCTCCAGTCCCCACCACCATTCGCAGGGAGGGGTTGTTTCGAGTATGGAGATATGGGTCACCTCAAGAGGTATTGTCCCTGCCTTACGGGAGGTCCAGCTCAGTAGAAAATCAAGGTGTCCTCATCGGCACCGGGATTTTCTAGAGGGTATTCTGGTGCTTGGGGATCCTTCCAATCCCTACCGCCATTCGCAGGGAGGGGTTGTTTCAAGTATGGAGATATGGGTCACCTCAAGAGGTATTGCCCCCGCCTTACGGGAGGTCCAGCTCAGTAGAGGAGTCAGCCTACGACTTCAACTCCCGTTACTTCACTACTCGCTCAGCCATCTCGGGGTTGAGTTCATTCAGTTAGGGGTCGCCCTAAAGGGGGAGGTCGATCAAGTGGCGGTCAGGCCTGATTCTATGCTATTCTTTCCAAACCAGATGTTGTTGCTTCAGATGCAGTAATCACAGGTATTCTATCAGTTTGCCACAGGGAGGCCTTTGTACTATTTGACACGGGTTCCACTTATTCATATGTATCATCGTATTTCACTCATCATTTGGATATGCCCCATGAGTCCTTAGTTTCATCTGTTCATGTCTCTACGTTGGTGGGTGATACTATTACTGTGGACCATATATATCGGTGGTGTGTAGTGACCATTAGGAGTCTGGATACTATAGTTGATCTCTTATTGCTTACCATAGCTGCTTTTGACGTAATCTTGGCTATGGATTGGTTGTCTCCATGTCATGATGTTCTAGATTATCACGCTAAGACTATGACGTTGGCGATGCCGGGGTTGCCGAGGATTGAGTGGAGAGGTTCTCTAGACTATGTTCCCAGTAGGGTGATTTCGTATTTGTAGGCCCAACGGATGATTGGGAATTGTTGTTTATCTTATTTGGCCTTTGTGGGGGATGTTAGTGTTGATGCTCCTACTATTGATTCTGTTCCGGTGGTGGGGGAATTTCTGGATGTGTTTCCTACAGACTTGTCGGGCATACCGCCCGCCAGGGATATTGAATTCGATATTGACTTGGTACCAGGAGCTCAGCCCATTTCTATTCCATCATATCGCATGGCACCAGCTGAGTTGAAGGAATTGAAGGAGAAGCTTCAGGAACTCCTTGATAAGGGGTTTGTCAGGCCTAGTGTGTCACCTTGGGGTGCTCCAGTAATGTTTGTGAAGAAGAAAGATGGTACTATGAGAATGTGCATTGATTATAGGCAACTGAACAAAGTTGCAATCAGGAACAATTATACTTTGCCACGTATTGATGATACGTTTGACCAAGTTCAGGGAGGAGGGTATTCTATAAGATTAATTTGAGGTCTGGGTATCACCAGTTGAAGATTCGGGACTCGGATATTCTAAAGACAGCATTCAGGACCTGTTATGGTCATTATGCATTTCTTGTGATATCTTTTGCGATGACTAATGCCTCAGCAACATTCATGCATCTGATGAACAGTGTGTTTCAGCCTTATCTTGACTCATTTATCATAGTGTTCATTGATGACATCCTGGTGTACTCTCGTAGCCAGAAAGAGCATGCCCAGCATTTGAGGGTTGTATTGCAGCAGTTGAGGGAGGAGAAGCTTTATGCCAAGTTCTCCAAGTGTGAGTTTTGGCTCAGCTCAGTGGCATTCGTGGGACATGTGGTGTCCAGTGAGGGTATTCAAGTGGATCCGAAGAAAACAGAGGTGATTCAGAGTTGGACCAGACCGTCCTCAGCTACAGAGATTCAGAGCTTTCTCTGGTTGGCCGATTATTATCGTCACTTTGTGGAGGGTTTCTCGTCTATTACATCACCCTTGACTAAACTGACCCAAAAGGGTGCTCCTTTCAGGTGGTCGGATGAGTGTGAGGAGAGCTTTTAGAAGCTCAAGACTGCCTTGACCACAACTCCAGTTTTAGTTTTTCCTTTAACTTCAGGCTCTTATACAGTGTATTGCGATGCTTCTCGGATCGGTATTGGGTATGTGTTGATGCAGAAGGTTAGTGTGATTGCTTATGCTTCGCTCCAGTTGATGCCTCATGATAAGAACTACCCTATTCATGATTTGGAGTTAGCTGCCATCATTCATGCATTGAAGATTTGGAGGCATTATCTCTACGTTGTGTCTTGTGAGGTGTTTACGGATCATCGGAGTCTCCAGCACTTGTTCAAACAAAAGGATCTAAATTTGAGGCAGCGGAGATGGTTGGAGCTGCAAAAAAACTATGATATCACCATTTTGTATGGGTAGTCTTGCATTCATTCCCATTGGGGAGAGACCTCTTACAATTGATATTCAGGCTTTGGCCAACCAGTTTGTGAGATTAGATATTTCGGAGCCAGGTCGGGTTCTAGCTTGTGTGGTTTTTCAGTTTTCCTTTTATGATCGCATCAGAGAGTGCCAGTATGATGATCCCCATTTGCTTGTCCTTAAGGACACGGTTCAGCACGGTGATGCCAGAGATGGGACTATTGGGGATGATGGGGTATTGAGGATGCAGGGTCGGATTTGTGTGCCCAATGTGGATGGGCTACGTGAGTTGATTCTTGAGGAGGCCCATAGTTCGCGGTATTCCATTCATCCGGGTGCCGCGAAGATGAATCAGGACCTGAGGCAGCACTATTGGTGGATGATAATGAAGAAGGATGTAGTGGGGTTTGTATCTCGGTGTCTTAACTATCAGCAGGTGAAGTATGAGCATTAGAGATCAGGTGGATTGCTTCAGAGGTTAGAGATTCCAGAGTGGAAGTGGGAGCAGATCACCATGGATTTTGTAGTTGGACTCCCATGAACTTCGAGGAAGTTCGTCATTCCAGTTGGTACTACCTCTTCTTCGGAGCGGTCGGCTGAGATTTACATCAGAGAGATTGTTCGCCTTCACGGGGTACGAGTTTCCATCATTTCAGATAGAGGAACGCATTTTACATCGTAGTTTTGGAGAGCCTGCAGTGAGAGCTAGGCACTCAGGTTGAGTTGAGCACAACATTTCACCCTCAGATGGACGAACAGTCCAAACGCACTATTCAGATATTAGAGGGCATGCTACGCATTTGTGTCATCGATTTTGGGGGGTTCTTGGGATCCGTTTCTACCACTCACGGAGTTTGCCTAGAACAACAGCTACCCGTCCAGCATTCAGATGGCTCCGCATGAGGCTTTGTATGGGAGATAGTGTAGATCTCTGGTGGGTTGGTTTGAGCCAGGGGAGGCTAGACTACTTGATACTGGGTACTGACTTGGCTCTGCATGAGGCTTCACACGGCGCAGTCTAGACAGAAGAGCTATACTGATAGGAAGGTTCGTGATGTGTCTTACATGGTTGGGGAGAAGGTTTTGCTGAAGGTTTCACCCAAGAAGGGTGTTATGAGGTTCATGAAGAAGGGCAAGTTGATCCCTCGGTTCATTGGGCCTTTTGAGGTACTTCAGAGGATTGGAGAGGTGGCTTACAAGCTTGCCTTGCCATCTAGCTTGTCGAGTGTGCATCCAGCATTTCATGTTTTTATGATCCAGAAGTAGATCGATGATCCCTCTTAGTTGGATTCTGATTTGACTTATGATGTGGAGCCGGTGACCATTTTGGATCAACAGGTTCAGAAGTTTAGGTCAAATTATATAGCTTTAGTGAAAGTGCAATGGAGGGTCAGCTCATGGAGGAGGTTACATGGGAGACCGAGCGGGATATGCGAAGCAGATATCCATACCTATTTGAGACTCCAGGTATGTTTCTAGACCCGTTAGAGGACGAAGGTTTGTTAAAGAGGGGGAGGATGTAAAGACCCGACCGATAGTTTCGAGAGTTGTTGCCCTATTCCCCCATTTACTGCTCCATTTGTGCTTTATAGCCGTTATAAGACTTATCGGGTTAGTTGGTTCGGGTCCGGAGTGAATTTAGAGTGAATTGAGACACTTATTCTCTTAGTTGAAAGCTTAAGTTGGAAAATTCGACCATATGTCGACTTATGTGTAAATGACCTTGGATTGGAATTTTGATAGTTCTGTTAGATCTGTTGGGCGATTCTGGACTTAGGAGCGTGTTCGGATTTTTATTTGGCAGTCGGGGAGTAGAATTAGGCTTGAAATGGAGAAAGTCGAATTTTTGAGAAGTTTGATTGGGGGGTTGACATTTTGATATCGGGGTCGGATTCCGATTCCGAAAGTTGCAGTAGGTTCATCGGGTCATTTATCATTGTGTACAAAATTTGAGTTCAATCGTACGTAATTTGATTGGTTTCGATGTCGCTTGTAGAATTTGGAAATTTTGAACTTTATTAGGGTTGAATCCATGTGTAATTCATGTTTTCGATGTTGTTGGAGGTGATTTGAAGATTCGACTAAGTTCGTATAATGTTTTAAGATGTGTTGGTATGTTTTGTTGAGGTCCTGGGGGCCTCGGATTGATTTCAGGTGATTAACGGGTCAAGATTTGACGTTGTAAGGCTGCTGAAGTTTGGACTCAGTTGGTGTAATCGCACCTACAGAAGTCTCATCGCAGGTGCGTGTCCGAAAAAGCGAGAAAAGGGGCTGCAGAAGCGGCCAGGGATGTTTTGGTCAGAGGCCGCAGATGCAGACATGCGCGCGCTGAAGCGGTTTGCGCAGGAGCAGACATTGGGCGCAGATGCGAAGAATGTCGCACCTGTGAGGGCTGTTCTGCACATGCGGTTGGCGCATAAGCGGGCTATAGGGCGCACTTTCAAGTTCACAGAAGTGGCCAAGTTGCCGCAGGTGCGAAAAGCCTGGGCAGAATGTTTAAAAACAAGGGTTTGCGATTTTTGTCTCATTTCAACATTTTGGACTCAGACTTAGGCGATTTTGGATAAGGTTTTCGAGGGGATTCTTAAGGTAAGTTTCTTGTACTCGCTTTCTATCAATAATTATGTTTCCTGACTGATTTTCCACCTAGATGGTGTGTTTATGAGGTGTGATTCGGGGGTTTAAGGCTAGGTATTTAGATAGTTAAGTTTGAGGATTTGAATGACCAATTGGTTTCGGATTTTTCTAAATTTGGTATGGTTAGACTTGTGAGTGAATGAGCTTTCAGATTTTGTGACTTTTGTTGGATTTCGAGACGTGGGCCAAGTTTGGGCCGATTTCGGATTTTGGCTATAATTTTGTGTTTGTTTGTGGAATTGATTATTTTAGCCTATATTGACTGTATTGTACCGCTTGTGGCTAGATTAGGGATGTTTGGAGGCCGATTTGAGGGGCAAGGGCATTTTCGAGAGGCTGGTGAACCCTTAGGAAATTTCACATTCTTGTATTCTTGTCATGCGGATTATTGGTTCCGATAACTAAACTTCTGTTATTCTATTTCCGCACAGATGGTGAGGACACGCACTACTGGGCAGGATGGATAGCCACCAGTACCATTAGCTAAGGCCACAAGAGGCCGAGGTCGCGGTAATGGCCGCGGAAGGGGCAGAGGTGGAGCTCGCACAGCAGTTAGGGCAGCACTTGCAGATACACTGGTTGCCCTAGTTCAAGAGCAGGTTCCAGTTGTGGACGAGCCTGTGAGACCAACTCAGGCACCAGCAGTGCCCATTGTGATTCCCGGCCTTCAAGAGGCTTTGGCCTATATATTGACTGTTTGCACTAGCCTTGCTCAGGTGGTTTCGGCTCAGGACGCACCTGCCACTTCTCGGGCCGGGGGAGTTACTCATACCCCTATTGCCCATACTCCAGATCAGGTGGTGCAGGGACTTTAGATACCGGGGGCATTACCAGCCCAGCCGGCTGCAGCTGCTTAGGCCCTGGTAGTCTCCGTTATGGCACACGATAAGCAGAGGAGACTTGAGAGATTTGGGAGGCTTCGACCTCCAACATTTAGTGGTGCTGAGTTAGAAGATGCTTAGGTCTTTCTGGATAGGTGCGAGTGGATGCTTCGCACAACGGGTATTCTGGAGACCAGTGGGGTCTCGTTCACTACTTTGCAGTTTTCTGGGGCTGCCTTCAGATGATGAGAGGCTTATGAGAGGCGCAGGCTGGTTGGTGCAGCACCACTTATGTGACCAGAGTTCTCTGTTCTCTTCTTGGAGAAGTTCGTGCTGCAGTCTCGTAGAGAGGAGCTGCGTAGACAGTTTGAGCAGCTTCAGGATGGCATGTTTGTGACGCAGTACGAGATAAGGTTTTTTGAGTTGGCTCATCACGTAGTTTGGCTAGTTCCCACTGATAGGGAGAGGATTAGGAGGTTCATTGATGGCCTCACATATCAGTTATGGTTCCTTATGACTAGAGAAAGGGTATCTGGTGCTACTTTTGATGAGGTAGTTGACGTTGCTCGGCAGATAGAGATGGTCCATAGCAAGGAGCATGGGGACAGGGAGGCCAAGAGGCCTTGTGGATCAGGTGATTTCAGTGGTGTTCCTTCAGGGGGTCAGTTTTGCCACAGCAGGGGTCGTCCTTATAGGCACGCTCAGAGGGGTCGTCCAGTTCACCGTGGTGCATTATCCAGCCATGGTTCATTTAGTTATCACCAGAGCCAGTCATCCCTTAGTTCCCTACTAGCTCAGAGTTCGTCCTATGCACCATAAGTTTAGGGCTCATCGGCACCGGGATTTTCTAGAGGGTATTCTGGTGCTCGGGGATCCGTCCAGTCCCCACCACCATTCGCAGGGAGGGGTTGTTTCGAGTATGGAGATATGGGTCACCTCAAGAGGTATTATCCCCGCCTTACGGGAGGTCCAGCTCAATAGAGGAGTCTGTCTACGACTTTAACTCCCGTTACTTCACTACTCGCTCAGCCATCTCGGGGTGGAGTTCAGTCAGTTAGGGGTCACCCTAGAGGGGGAGGTCGATCAGGTGGCGGTCAGGCCCGATTCTATGTTATTCCTGCCAGACCAGATGTTGTTGCTTCAGACGCAGTAATCATAGGTATTGTCTTAGTTTGCCACAAGGAGGCCTTTGTACTATTTGACCCTGGTTCCCCTTATTCATATGTATCATCGTATTTCGCTCATCATTTGGATATACCCCATGAGTCCTTAGTTTCATCTGTTCATATCTCTACATTGGTGGGCGATACTATTATTGTGGACCATATATATCGGTCGTGTGTAGTGATCATTGGGAGTATGGATACTAGAGTTGATCTCTTATTGCTTAGCATGGTTGATTTTGACGTAATCTTGGGAATGGATTGGTTGTCTCGATGTCATGATGTTCTAGATTATCACGCTAAGACTATGACGTTGGCGATGCCGGGGTTGCCGAGGATTAAGTGGAGAGGTTCTCTAGACTATGTTCCCAGTAGGGTGATTTCGTATTTGTACGCTCGGCGGATGGTTGGGAAGTGTTGTTTATCTTATTTGGCCTTTGTGAGGGATGTTAGTGTTGATGCTCCTACTATTGATTCTGTTCTGGTGGTGGGGGAGTTTCTGGATGTGTTTCCTACAGACTTGTCGGGCATACCGCTCGACAAAGATATTGAATTCGGTATTGACTTGGTACCGGGAGCTCAGCCTATTTCTATTCCATCATATCGTATGGCACCAGCTGAGTTGAAGGAATTAAAGGAGCAGCTTCAGGAACTCCTTGATAAGGGGTTTATTAGGCCTAGTGTGTTACCTTGGGGTGCACCGGTGTTGTTTGTGAAGAAGAAGGATGGTACTTTGAGAATGTTCATTGATTATAGGCAATTGAACAAAGTTACAATCAAGAACAATTATACGTTGCCACGTATTGATGATCTGTTTGACCAAGTTCAGGGAGAGATGTTGTTCTCCAAGATTAATTTGAGGTCTGGTTATCACCAGTTGATGATTAGGGACTCAGATATTCTAAAGACTGCATTCAGGACCCGTTATGGTCATTATGAGTTTCTTGTGTTATCTTTTGCGATGACCAACGCCTCAACAGCATTCATGCATCTAATGAACAGTGTGTTTTAGCCTTATCTTGACTCATTTATCATAGTGTTCATTGATGATATCCTGGTGTACTCTCGTAGCCAGGAGGAGCATGCCCAGCATTTGAGGGTTGTATTGCAGCAGTTGAGGAAGGAAAAGCTTTATGACAAGTTCTCCAAGTGTGAGTTTTGGCTCAGCTCAGTGGAATTCTTGGGACACGTGGTGTCCAGTGAGGGTATTCAGGTGGATCCGAAGAAAATAGAGGTGGTTCAGAGTTGGACCAGACCATCCTAAGCTACGGAGATTCGGAGCTTTCTCTGGTTGGCCGGTTATTATCGTAACTTTGTGGAGGGTTTCTCGTCTATTGAATCGCCCTTGACCAAACTGACCCAAAAGGGTGCTCCTTTCAGGTGGTCGAATGAGTGTGAGGAGAGCTTTCAAAAGCTCAAGACTGCCTTGACCACAACTCCAGTTTTAGTTTTTCCTTCAACTTTAGGCTCTTATACAGTGTATTGTGATGCTTCTCGGATCGGTATTGGGTATGTGTTGATGCAGAAGGGTAGAGTGATTGCTTATGCTTCATGCCATTTGATGCCTCATGAGAAGAACTACCCTATTCATGATTTGGAGTTAGCTGCCATCATTCATGCATTGAAGATTTGGAGGCATTATCTCTACGTTGTGTCTTGTGAGGTGTTTACGGATCATCGGAGTCTCCAGCACTTGTTCAAACAAAAGGATCTAAATTTGAGGCAGTGGAGATGGTTGGAGCTGCAAAAAAACTATGATATCACCATTTTGTATCATCCCGTGAAGGCCAATGTGTTGGTCGATGCCTTGAGTAGAAAGGCGGTGAGTATGGGTAGTCTTACATTCATTACCATTGGGGATAGACCTCTTACAGTTGATGTTCAGTCTTTGGCCAACTAGTTTGTGAGATTGGATATTTCGGAGCCACATCGGGTTCTAGCTTGTGTGGTTTCTCTATTTTCCTTATATGATCGCATCAGAGAGTGCCAGTATGATGATCCCCATTTGCTTTCCCTTAAGGACACGGTTCATCACGGTGATGCTAGAGATGGGACTATTGGGGATGATGGGGTATTGAGGATGCAAGGTCGGATTTGTGTGCCCAATGTGGATGGGCTATGTAAGTTGATTCTTGAGGAGGCCCACAGTTCGCTGTATTCCATTCATCCGAGTGCTGCGAAGATGTATCAGGAACCGAGGCAGAACTATTGGTGGAGGAGAATGAAGAAGGATGTAGTGGGGTTTGTATCTCGGTGCCTTAGCTATCAGCAGGTGAAGTATGAGCATCAAAGACCGGGTGCATTACTTCAGAGGTTAGAGATTCCAGAGTGGAAGTGGGAGCGGATCACCATGGATTTTGTAGTTGGATTCCCACGGACTTCGAGGAAGTTTGATGCTATTTGGGTGATTGAGGATCGGCTGACCAAGTCTGTGCACTTCATTCCAGTTGGTACTGCCTATTCTTTGGAGTGGTTGGCTGAGATTTATATCAGAGAGATTGTTCGCCTTCACGGGGTACCAGTTTGTATCATTTCAGATAGAGGAACGCATTTTACATTGCAGTTTTGAAGAGCAGTGTAGCGAGATCTAGGCACTCAGGTTGAGTTGATCCCAACATTTCACCCTCAGACGGAAGGACAGTCCGAGTGCACTATTCAGATATTGGAGGAAATGCTACGCGCTTGTGTCATTGATTTTGGGGGGTTCTTGGGATCAGTTTCTGCCACTCGCGGAGTTTTCCTAGAACAACAGCTACCAGTCCAGCATTCATATGGATCCGCATGAGGCTTTGTAGGGGAGACAGTGTAGATCTCCGGTGGGTTGGTTTGAGCCGGGGGAGGCTAGACTACTGGATGCTGGGTACTGACTTGGCTACGCATGAGGCTTCGCACGGCGCAGTCTAGACAGAAGAGCTATGCTAATAGGAAGGTTCATGATGTGTCTTACATGGTTGGGGAGAAGGTTTTGCTGAAGGTTTCACCCAAGAAGGGTGTTATAAGATTCAGGAAGAAGGGCAAGTTAATCCCTCGGTTCATTAGGCTTTTTGAGGTACTTCAGAAGATTGGGAAAGTGGTTTACAAGCTTGCCTTGTCACCTAGCTTGTCGAGTGTGCATCCAGCATTTCATGTTTTTATGATCCGGAAGTAGATCGATGATCCCTCTCAGTTGGATTCTGATTTGACTTATGATGTAGAGCTGGTGACCATTTTGGATCGGGAGGTTCAAAAGTTGAGGTCAAAGGATATAGCTTCAGTGAAAGTGCAATGGAGAGGTCAGCCTATGGAGGAGGTTACATGGGAGACTGAGCGGGAGATGTGGAGTAGATATCCACACCTATTTGAGACTCCAGGTAAAGACCCGGCCGGTAGTTTCGAGAGTTGTTGCCCTGTTCCCCTATTTACTACTCCATTTGTGATTTATAGCCGTTATATGACTTATCGGGTTAGTTGGTTCGGGTCCGGAGTGAATTTAGAGTGAATTGAGACACTTATTCTCTTAGTGGAAAGCTTAAGTTGGAAAAGTCGACCAGATGTCGACTTATGTGTAAACGACCTTGGATTGGAATTTTGATAGTTCTGTTAGATCTGTTGGGTGATTCTGGATTAGGAGCGTGTCCGGATTTTTATTTGGCGGTCGGGAGTAGAATTAGGCTTGAAATGGAGAAAGTCAAATTTTTGGGAAGTTTGACCGGGGGTTGACTTTTTGCTATCGGGGTCGGATTCCGATTCCGGAAGTTGCAGTAGGTTCATGGGGTCATTTATGATTGTGTAAAAAATTTGAGATCAATCGGACGTGATTTGATTGGTTTCGACGTCACTTGTAGAATTTGGAAATTTTGAAGTTTATTAGGCTTGAATTCGTGTGTAATTCATGTTTTCGATGTTGTTCGAGGTGATTTGAAGATTCGACTAAATTCGTATGATGAAATAAGATGTGTTGGTATTTTCGTTGAGGTCTCGGGGGCCTCGGATTGATTTCGGGTGATTAACGGGTCAAGATTTGACATTGTAAGGCTGCTGAAGTTTGGACTCGGTTGGTGTAATCAAACCTGCAGAAGTCTCATCGCCGGTGCGTGTCTGTAAAAGCAAGAAAAAGGGGTGCAGAAGTGGCCAGGGATGTTTTGGTCAGAGGCTGCAAATGCAGACATGCGCTCGCAGAAGCGGTTTGCGCAGGAGCAGACATTGGGCGCAGATACGAAGAATGGCGCACATGCGAGGGCTTTTCTGCACATGCGGTTGACGCAGAAGCGGGCTATGGGGCACACTTGCGAGTCTGCAGAAGTGGCATAGTTGCCGCAGGTGCGAAAAGCCTCGGAAGAATGTTTAAAAACAAGGGTTCGCGATTTTTGTCTCATTTCAACATTTTCGACTAAGACTTAGGCGCTTTTGGAGAGGGTTTTTGAGGGGATTCTTAAGGTAAGTTTCTTGTACTCGCTTTTTATCAATAATTATGTTTCCTGACTGATTTTCCACCTAGATGGTGTGTTTGTGAGGTGTAATTTGGGGGTTTGAGGCTAGGGATTTGGATATTTAAGTTTGGGGATTTGAATGATCAATTGGTTTCGGATTTTTGTAAATTTGGTATGGTTAGACTCGTGAGTGAATGAGCTTTCGGATTTTGTGACTTTTGTCGGATTTCAAGACGTGGGCCAGGTTTGGGCCGATTTCGGATTTTGGCTATAATTTTATATTTGTTTATGGAATTGATTCTTTTAGCCTATATTGATTGTATTGTACCGCTTGTGGCTAGACTCGGGACGTTTGGAGACCGATTTGAGGGGAAATGGCATTTTAGTGTAGAGTTTAGCCCAGATTGAGGTAAGTAACACTTTCAAACTTGGTTCTGAGGGTTTAACCTCGAATTATGTGTTATGTGATTGGTATTGTGGTGACGCACATGCCAAGTGATGGGCGTGCAGGCGTGCACCGTGCGAATTGTGATCTGGTTGACTCTTTGGCACTGTATAGTGGTTCTATCTTTTTGATATCCGTGTTTTCATCATGTGATAAAGTAATTGAGCTGTCACTCATGCTAGATATCATGTTTATGCTTTATGCCAGTACTGTTGGGACCCATAGTGGTCATTTCTTGCGGTTGTCTTTTTTATTTCATTGATATTTCGTACTCAGTCATATTCATTCATTTCAAATCTTATCTTAGTCTCTGTTGTTATTTATCGATGCATGATATTATTGTTTTCGAGCTAGTATCATGACACTTTGAGCCCGTGAGAAAGAGACTGGAGAGATTGATGGCTAAGTAAGGTTGAGTGCCTGAGTGTGAGTGACATTTATGGGATCGGGCTTCACGCCGCAACGGTTATACTGATTTATGATAGCGCTTGGGCTGAAGGAGTCCATATGGAGTCTGCACACAGCCCGGTGAGCGCGGTTGATATTATTGAGGGATGGATCTTCCGTGGACATGGATCTTGTCAGAAGCATTTTATACATGGACATGGATCTTCTCCACGGGATGGATTTTCCTTACTCAGTACTGAGAGACTGATGGTCAGTGATGTATATATTCTGGGATGGATCTTCCCTGGGCCGTTTGGGCCATATACAGTATCGAGTGATTGAGCATTTGGGAGTGTGAGCATATGAGGCTGTCAGGATGGTGCAACATATACAGCATGTGCATTGGCATGGTAGAAGTAGAGGAGTTATGTTTTTCATATCATTCAGATTGATCCATTTTCCTATTTTAAGATATCTATCGAACTTGAAAGCATGTCTACATTTTCTGCACTGTCATTTTTTGTATTGAATTGTGTCGGTTGAGTTCGTCACTACTTTCACCCCACAGTTTGGGTTTGTTACTTACTAAGTTGGTTGTACTCACGCTACACCCTACACCTCATGGGCAGATCCAGGTACTTCTTGTTATGGAGGCTGCTAATTCAGGAGACAAGATCTCGGAGACTATCGAGGTAGCTGCATAGCGTTCGCAGGCCTTGACTCTTCTTCATCATCTTTATCTGTACTTTAGTTTTTACTCCTTAGACATTGTAGTAAATTGTATTCTTACATAGATGCTCATGTACTAGGTGACACCTCGGGTTTGGGATAGATTGTATTGTGTTGCGGGTTTATTTCAGTTCCAAAAAGGGTTTTCTTAAATATTAATTGCTTCCTCCGTTATTTTTAAAGCTTTTACTGTGTTGACCCCCAACACCAACCATATAACACGTATTTCAGGAGTTTTGTACCCTCAACACCAAGTTTAAAAGTGTTACTTACCTCGAACAAGCCAAATCCAATACCTAGCAAGCCAAGCAATACTCTAGAAATGTCATCCCACGTGTATCAACCTCTGAATAGCTGGAAACTAGCCAAAAGCAACTCAAATACATCAAATAATGCCTAATGAAATATTCTCAATTGATAAAGGTTGAATCTTTACACATTTTCTCAAAGTCAACCGAAAGGTCAAACCCGGGCTCGCACCTTAGTACCCGACAAAACTCACAAAATCCGACAACCCATTCAATTACAAGTCCAACCAAACTAATTTCACTCCAATCCGACTCTGAATCCATGTCCAAACCTGAAAATTTCACTCTATGAAAGTTTAGACAACCCCCCCCCCCAATTTCTCCTTTGAAATCATTAATTAAATGCCAAAAATGAAGATAGAGTCATAAAATATAATCAAAACAGAGTAGAAAACACTTACCCCAATCTCCAATACCTAGCAAGCCAAGCAATACTCTAGAAATGTCATCCCGTGCGTATCAACCTCTGAATAGCTGGAAACTAGCCAAAAGCAACTCAAATACATCAAATAATGCCTAATGAAATATTCTCAATTGATAAAGGTTGAATCTTTACACATTTTCTCAAAGTCAACCGAAAGGTCAAACCCGGGCTCGCACCTTAGTACCCGACAAAACTCACAAAATCCGACAACCCATTCAATTACAAGTCCAACAAAATTAATTTCACTCAAATTCGACTCTAAATCCATGTCCAAACCTGAAAATTTCACTCTATGAAAGTTTAGACAACCCCCCCCCCCAATTTCTCCTTCGAAATCATTAATTAAATGCCAAAAATGAAGATAGAGTCATGAAACATAATCAAAACAGAGTAGAAAACACTTGCCCCAATCCATGTGCTGAAAATCACATCCACAATTGCCCAAATCCGAGCTCCCCAACTCAAACTTAGCCCCATCCATTCGCACATGCGAACAAAGTCCTGCTTCTACGCATTCGTAGGTACGACAAAAAATGTATATATGCGCAACATGCCACTCCTGCGGTCCGAAGACCGCATATGTGCCATCGCAGATGCGTTGAATCTTCCGCATCTGCGGACTCCTGCTCCCAACTCCACTTTCCGGTTATGCGACATCTTTGCCACTTTTGTAGCTCCACACCTGCACCCATAGTTTCGTAGGCGCGGTCACACCAGAACCCCTGCCAAACCAGCATAGCCAAAATGATCCAAAACAATCCTAAACTTGTCCGAAACTAATCCGAGGCCCCAGGACCCCCACAGAATATACCAAAAAGTTCTGTAACATAACATGGACTTACTAGAGGCCTCAAATCACTCAAACCAAACCGGAATGACGTCAAATTTTTCACACACATCCCAAATGACATAACAAAACTATTCCAATTCTCGGGGCCATAATCCAAATCTGATATCATCAAAGTCAACTCCCGCTCAAGCTTATGAACATTCCAATCCTTCAAATTTCCAACTTTCGTCAATTAGTGCTGAAACCTTCTAGAAACATCAAATTGCAAATCCAAGAATACATCCAAATCCAAAATCACCATCCGGACCTAACAGAACCATTAAAACTCTGATATGGGGTCAAATACATGAAAGTCAAACTTGGTCAACTCTTCCAACTTAAAGCTTCTAACATGAGAATCGTTCCTTCCAAATCAATCCTGAATCACATCAAAATCAAAATCGGTGATACACACAAGTACTAACACATCATACAGAGCTACTCATGCCCTCAAACCACTAAGCAAAGTGCAAATGCTCAAAACTACCGGTCGGGTCGTTACATTCTCCCCAATTAAACATACGTTCGTCCTCGAACATGCCAAAAGTCATTCCAAAGCCATCAAATCGTTGTATAACTCACCTTGCACATACCTGGGGGTGATCCCACATCACCCCAATCCATGTAAGTTGACAACACAACATAACAAAATTTCATTACTTCAACCTTAGACAGTAAATATTAGAACCCAATCTGGAATTCCATACAAGACCCGAATCTCGCATCTACACAATGTTTAAGTCTCAACAAGTTGTATCAAGTCATTATCATAACCCAAGATGTATTTACATGATATACCACATAATATGCATACCCACATCAGTAATTTCTGACCACAATAGCTTCACAAAAACAAGCCCGACACCGGTAACAAACCTCATATCAACTAAAACCTTGTTCCAACCCTTCGTACACTGCCAGTGGTGAGTGAAACATGCAAAAACTCAAAACAACTCATCAACTCAACATGTCACGGAGCTCTCCCTCGTTCGACAAGAACCGTATCCAATTTTTAAGCTGATTAGTGATAATAAATATAATGCAATCAAATCTGATAGCACCCATTCTAGGTCCAATGACCTCATCTCATCAAATACAGTCACTCTGCTTACATGTCACACCAATACAACCTTAAGTCACAAACCGTGCAATTTGTGCACCAATATGTGACAATTTAAATGCACCCAAAAATGAAATATGACTCAAATGAAAGAATTGTCCCTCAAGTTCACTAGATACCACCACAAGCGCAACGCTAAGAACCCACTACACATAGTAGAACCAAAGCACACGAATTTATCACAAAGGAGCATATCCCAACATAACCCAACTGCAATACGTGACCCTATCCAACACTGGTCCATATGAAATACCTCAAGGCACAATGCTCAAAATTAACAATCACAAGCAATTTGAAATCAAGTACATGAAGTTCATGACCATAAACATGGAGAAGCAAATAACACAATATACCTCAACACTGAAAGACCATAACCAATGCGCAATCGACCATTCAACACCCCAATAACCACCTCGCTCGAATTTCGCTACAAGGCCCAAATAGAACCACATCATGTGTGCATATAACCAACAAATATCAACCCCTTGTAGCATAGAAGAGTAACTCATAGAACAAATCAGAACACGAACAAGCTCAACTCTAACCGAATGACACACCCCTCAACACTAACAAATTTGAGTCAACAAATTCGACCTGGTGTAGAGTACACATTCTCTTTGGGCCTACCAATGGCCTTTAAATCGATTCTCATCCTTCCGAAATAGATATATAACCCTCCCAAATATCCACCGAAACATATCCATAATACATATCATTAGTTGCCTAACTCTGGTTATATCTTTATAGTCCGCAACTAAGGAATAGTACCCCCTCTGAGACTCCAGTCTCCCAATTACGAGAATACAGAAATCACCATATCTGGTCCAAACTCCATCACTCGAATGTCTAACACCTCCCTTATACACAATCATATCACTAGAAATACTTCTATCATTCTTTTGTGCCATATAGTAGGATATGATCATTAGCAGTCAATCAACCAGGCGGGTACCACAATACCAATGAAGCATCCGTAAGTCAAAACACAAGGCCCCTTCTGAAATGTGCACCTTCTTAGGCAATACTAATTAGTAATAGCATTTATCTAATCATCTGAAATCGTCCATGCTATCCAAAATTCATGACCTTCCCTACAAATCTGAATTGCCACCTTGTACATACAAATCTCAATCCCACAGGACACACCGCATCTATCATGTCGTCATGTGAAATGCACGAGAATCTCATTATCAACTCTGAGTCACAAGCTAAATACATACTCAATTAGCTAGAAACCTTCCGCTTGATCCCATCCAGGAGAAAATCACAGTAAGCAATATACTTCTCATTCTGGTAGAAAATATCTATCTCAACATGTGGTAGAAATCATCGAGAACTCTGCGGAACCCATATTCACATAACCAAGTCATCAGAACAGAATCCCTCTAAATCAACCAAGTCACGCAGGCCGCCAAACATAAAATTATTACCAAAAACACCTATAAAGCCTCATCAGATCGTAAGAACCGAGCATACCATTACCATACTAATCCAACCTACTACCAAATTATCCTATTTCCTGTGAGTTTTCTGAATTGCCTTCAAGTTAACACTTCTCATCGCAAACACGATGAACAAAAATCCTCCAGCTCAAATTCTTCTTCGTGAACATAAGTACCCCTACGCGCTCGCGATGAACAATACTAGAACCAGCAACAGCAGCAGCCAAAACATGGAAAAGGGATCTCAAACAACCTCAAAACTCACCCGGGGCCCCAAGGACCCTGTCCAATCACACCAACAAGTCCCAATACCTTATCTGAACTTATCCAAAGTCTCAAAATGCCACGAATAACATCAAAATCATGAATTGACGTTCAAAATCCTTCTTTGAACTTTCAAACTTTTAAACTTCGTCGAACGCGTCGGAATTACACTTAAACATTCTGGAATAATGCCAAACTTTACGTACAAGTGAAAAATCACGATATGAACCTATTACAAGGCTCAGAACCCCAAATAGACATCGATAATACCATAATACACTTTGAACCAAACATAGAAAATTCTAAAACCTTTAAAATGCCAATTTCCACAATAAGTGTTGAAATGCTCCCGAAACACCCGATACTCAATCCGAACATACATCCAAGTTTGAAATCATCATACGAACCTATTGGAACCTTAAAATTCTGATTTTGAGGTCTTTTACTCAAAAGTCAAACCTTGGTCAACTCTTCCAACTCAAAGCTTTCGAATTGGTAATTTTCAATCCGAAACAACTCATAACTTCCCAAAATTAAATTCCGACTAAGCGTACAAGTCATGAAATATGAAGTGAAGCTACTTAAGGCCTCAAACTACCGAACGATGCGCTATAGGTCAATACAACCAGTCGATTCATTACAATATTGCCTATTACACAACCTCTAGCTGCATATTGTAATGCATAAAAGAAGTGTTAAGGAAACAAAAATTAAAGCATCAATAGTTGATCGGCAAAAAGGTAGCTTCATTGCATAGATGTATATGCAAGTGTCTTAAATCACTCACACTAAATGAATTTGTCTCAAGACTAACACAAACACAAATTACACTAATAAAATTAATAAGGGTCCATCCTTCCCCTGAAGACATCCACTGCAAATATTTCCCTGAACAACTCCATTCGCTTGTCATTAAGCTGCACTAATTTCACTACAATAATCAAAGACATAATTAGTTATTAAAGAAACCAGAAGAATGAGTAAAACATAATTGATGGCATATTTAATTTACCTTTGTTGAATGGGTGGCACATCCATAATACGCTCCCAGGACCATTTCTTTGTAAGCATAGCTTGGCCTAAGTTTGTAAAATGGCTAATGTTTATCAAAATCTTATGCATCATGAGTGCGAGGGGTTGTAAAACTGCTTCTAGTTTCCCATCATCATACAAATTGACATTGTTATTGTAAATTCGAATCAAACTCTCTGTTTAATAGAAAATAACAAGCACAAAATACTTTTTATTAATTTTCCACACACATTACAACACCTTAGCCTTGCACCACCCCACAGCCCTAGGTTTTGGCATACTTCCTTGAGGATATACCATTAGAGGTGTAAGGCACAAGTCTTGGCAAGAATCAACTGTCTCAAAAAGGTCCATCATTCCCATAATTACTGGCAGCCTCCTTGATCTTATTCCATGTAGTGCACATGTTGTTGCATAATGCAACATCCATAACAACAAGATGTGGACATTTTATGTTTCGTACACGCATCAGTGCCAATAATTGCTCCACATGCTAAATATTATAAAAAGTGTACGTTAAATATGGAGCTACTAAAAAACAAAATATACGCAGTGATTAAGGGACTTGCAAAAATGAAAATGGACGCGTTAGGATCGCACAACTGCTCAAACAATCTCCAACCATAGCTGCTAGTCAATAAGGTTTTGGGAAACTTCTCTTTCTTGTCAAACCATTCACATAATAGTTTCTTATTTTCCTCCGCAACTAGTTTGAGTACGTCTACCTTCGGTTTCTTCTTCTTAATATGTTTCAGTTTCCTCATCTTACTTGCAGAAATTGGGGAATTCCTCAATCTGCTTTGCAGTCTTATAACTCTGTACCAAGGTGACCCAACTAATTTAGAAGGGCTCTCATTCTGATTTTGTATCTCCCCAAGGATCTTCAACACCTTAACTAATTTGTCATTCACAACCTTCAACTCTTCGCGCACATCTATATCATTGGGCTGAGCATTGCACGTCCTGAATGGTCCTCCTCTACTAATACTAGAAAAACCACCAACTAGTGGTGAACCAGGAATACTCCCACCCAAAGGGTCATCATCGGCAAAGTCAACTTCTTCACTAATCTCTATGCTCACTGCACCCGGTGCCTTTTTAATGGAGGTTACCCAATCTAAATCAACCAGTAGCTGGTCGATTATAGGATCTACTACCTTATAGTTGTATGGTACCAAATTTTTCACGTAGTCTATATCCATCTCACGTAGGATAGAAATAAGGTAAGGGTGAACCTCCTGAATTATATCATAGATAGAAGTCAATAGACAAACAATACGAAATAATAGACACGAGGTCTATGATAATCTCCTACTTTGGTTGAGTCTAATCTACTAGTGGAGATTTATTGCACTCCTATCTTACCACATCAGGGTCATCAACGCTCTACTTAAAGGGATACCAATCAAGGCGAGATATCGATTTCTTGTTGTGCCATCTCAACATCCTTGTCAGCGGCATCAGTACGACCTTTGATTTCTCGGCATTACGGCCAAATAGCGGAATTGCTTCGTTTGCCCATGCCTACATTCTTTTCATGAACAAAAAATATTAATTTTTGTCTGCAGTAAATAAAATAATAGTATTAATTGCAAAGAAATTTTGAGAAGGTTTTTTTAATACTTACTACGAATGCCCATGGGAAGCCGTAGAGGGCATAATTAGTCGATTTGGAGTTTTTACCAGAGATTTAATTTTCCTTACTCTTTCTCACATATGATTTGTAAACTGGAAACATAACCTTCTTCAAGTACACAATTGTAAACTCAACACACTCCGTGCCACATGGGAATTTGATGAAAACTTCTAAATTGTCAGCCATACAAAATCACTTCTTATCAACACACTCTATGTTATCCCTTGCAAGTAAGATTAAATGGAAAAATAACACAAATGCAAGCTTAAACCTCTCTTCTGTGTCAACCCTTTCATACTTCAACTGTTTCAAAAGATTCTCTGCTTTCACCTCTTTCCTGCTAGATACGCAAACGTTGTCGCAGTATGTTTTTCCATCATCCAACACTTTGTCCATTTCTTCTTTACTTGGTTTGACACAATAGTTCAATCCAGTCATCATAGCAAACTCCTTAAATCCAAAGTGAACAGGCTTTTCTACAACTAAAAAGCATAACTCATGCTTCTTTACCCAATAAATTTGGCGAATTAGCAGGAAATGGACAAGCTATCCATTGAACTGTGTCTAATGCTCTGAACGATTTGCAAGATGTCCAAAATAACTACTACCAAATTTTTCCATTAATTTGATTATTCTATGTTTTTTCTTGAACTCATGAAATAAATTGTTCTATGACCTCATACTAATCTTGGCCGGTAAATGTCTATGCTTTCTTAGAAACATCCTGAATTTGTACTTAGGCGCGTCCATCGTCCTTACAAACACAAGAATTGACAGAGCATCCTAGTCACCTTCAACTGTTGCATGTGTTTCACTTTCCAATCGATTTTTACTATATCGAGCTTGTTCATCATTAACATCATCATCTTCTCCTTCTTCTTCTTCTTCTTCTTCTTCTTCTTCTTCTTCTTCTTCTTCTTCTTCTTCTTCAGCATTTTTATCAACCTCTTGAGCAACATCACCATTTTCATCCTCCTATGCAGTATCATCACCATTTTCATCATTCTTCCCACATAAATATTTATCATCACTATCCTTTTCTTCTTCGAAAATTGTTTTTTCGGAAACCTATTCTTCCATTTGAGTTTGTGCTGAATTTATGTCCAAGTCTTCTTCCTCCTCCTTATTAGTACACTCTAATGCTAATCTTCTTGAAACTGATTTTTACTAACATGTATATCCTCGTCAACTAATCTAGACCTTGATATTGTTCTTTTTTTTACTGGTAGACTTTGAGTGAGAGTGAGAATAGAGAATGGAGATATGAAACAGAAAATGACGAAATATTTTGGTGAAATAAGGTTTTTCAAACCTTATAAGTGACCCACAAATTTTAAAAATGCTAAAAAGGCCCCAACCACCTTAAGCCACTCATTTAGCATATTTTCAATCCAAAAGAAATTGAAAAATAAAATAGAAGGCCACTTGTCAAATTTATGTTTTTTGAGGTCTTCTTGACAATTTCTCGAGTGAGAGAGAGAATACTAGTAAATATTTCCACTCCCTAGACCTTTGCAATAGATCCTCGACGTCCATGATCACTTCTATCTCTTCGCCACAATATTCTTCTTCTTTTGGTTTGAAGTTTGGTATAGAATAGGACTGAACTTCAAGTCAATGCATCATTGGCCTACAGTTCAGATGCAACAGTTTGTACTTCAGATTAATTGTTCTGTTCAAAGTTGTTGCAACTGAACTTTGTATCAATACTCTGAAGTTCGAACAGTTGCACATGAACTTCAAACTAATCCTGCTCTTGAACTTTAAATCAATGGTCTAATATTTGAACTTCAATGAGTATATGTCTTCCATACATATTCGATATAATAATTCAAATGTCACAGTAAGAAACTAGAAATTATCTCTAGGTTAAAACTTCGGTTGATGAACTCAAGTTTTTTGTTGATAAAAACCATGAAAATATTTCTTATTTTTTTGGGTGAAGCCATCACATGAAATTAGGAGTTTAGAGAAATAAAATATGGTTATGAGCAGCACGAAAACAAAAATTTGTAAGTGCCAACCCTTACCACATAAGCATTCAGTTTCTTTTATAAAACTTTTTAGGACAAAGCTTCGTTACTTTTTCTTATCTTTTTATTGTACAGTTAATCTAATATGGTTGATCTTACGATGCCAAATTTCTATTATATACACTTGGTTTATAGTTATAGGGAACCGATGGAGATACATTTTCTTTTTTTTCGTCGGTAAACCGCATAGATTATTTTTGCAGATCTTTTAAAACAAGGAACAAATTATAAACAGTGGCATAAAAAAGGGCTATCAGAGAATATCAGCCAAAATATTCATGAAGTAATATTAGAATATCAGACTTATGTGGCATTCTAGTCTTAAAAAGGGTTGGTAGACTTCAAGCTGGGTCAGCTAAACCTCCCTTATAAGGTCTCTATTGATCTTATTCACTTCACACTTCATCATATGTAATATGCTAATTTTTGTTGTTGTTCATACATAATTATGTGCTTTTATGTATGTGTACTGTCACGGGTCAACTTCTCCAAAGTGTCAGCAGCACTTAAATTGCTCGTATGGCGCCCGTAATCCCACCTAACTACAAGCCAGCCTTCTCATATTCCAGGTTTCTTGACACGAGCATGTTCCTATGATGAAGCATGCCTCCGAGGCTTAGCTTCTCGCCTTCTCCTGTGCCGGAGGTGGACCTACACATAAGACTGAGGGTGTACCAACACTTGCGGCTGCGGAAAGTTTCAGTATATATGTATAGATTTACATCTAGGAACTCCAATATATAAGAGTTGGCACCCGCCATCATAAGTGAGGAAAGGGGTCACTGCTCGAGGAAGCCCCTGTTAATAATTTTGTGCATCGTGAGTTCGAATTTGTTAAGAACCAAAGCTTTAAATTTCAATTTTGTTTCAATGACAGGGAACTCATCATCTTCTTATTCCTTTTGAGCTTTTCTTCTTTTCTTGTTTTTTTCTTTCCTCAAGCTCCGGGAGATCTATTTTTTTCTTTTCTTGCTTTATTCATTTTAATGACCGGGCCCTATTGTTGTTTTCAGGTTATTTCATTTTACCCAAAACACCTCTTATATTGAAGAGAAAGAGATAGACGACCCCTTACATTTTTGTAGGAAAACGATTAAATTCATTAGGATTGAGATGGAAAAAATTAAATTTAAAGGTCTACTCTTTAAGTAAAAAAAGCATATATCAAAATTGAATTATTCTTTTAATGTCATGACCCAAAAAAGACCGTCGTGCTGGCGCCTATCGTGGAACTAGGCAAGCCTCAACTAAATATTTCCAACACATTAAAACACTTTTTAGAAATAACAGCGGAATGATTTAACATTAAAAAAACCTTTTCAAACAAAATCTAACCAAAACACGGTACACTCCATCCCAAAATCGGGGTGTCACTGAGTACATGAGCGTCTAAATAGCCAGTTTGATAAAAACACTTTCTAGAAAAATAATACTGAAGTACAGAAAGTCTAAGGAAGGGATATCAAGGCACACGAGCACCCTGCAGCTGCCTCGATAGTCCCTGAACTCTGATGCCTCAATCAGGAACCGCCGCCGTGACCAAAAACACTTGGATCTGCACACAAGGTCCAGGGAGTAACATAAGTACATCCAACTCAGTAAGTAACAAGTCCAAACATTGGACTGAAAAGTAGTGACGAACTCAACCGGTACAAATAAAATGGAATATAATTGTGCAAAAACGTAGACATGCTCTTAAGTCAAATAAGCAACTCAAAACAGTAAAGTATAGCAGATCCGGACAATGTAATAATATAATATCTACATGCCATTGCACAAATTGTAAGGTATGCACAATGATGTCAGTCTCAAGTGCTCACACTCTCGATATCTCAACCACTAGGTATTGTATATGGCCCACACAGCCCAGGGAAGATCCATCCCGGAATATCTACAACGTTGAGCATAGGTCGCCCAGTACCGAGGAAAAGGCTAATCTGCCCTGTGGAAAAGATCCATCTCCAGGTATCAAGTACTTCGGACAAGATCCATGTCCAGAGAAAATCCATCCCTCAATAATATCAACTGCGCTCACTGGGGGTGTGTTACAGACTCCGGAGGGGCTCCTACAGTCCAAGCGCTATCATAACATCAATATATCCACTGCGGCATGCAGCCCGATCCCATATCTATCACTCACAATCGGCTCTCGGCCTCACTCAGTCATCAACCTCTCCAGTCTCACTCATGGGCCCAAAATATCATGAAACTAGCCCGAAACAGTAATATGAGGATTCAATATATAGCAACTGAGACTGGTATATTACATGAAATGCATGTATATGACTGAGTACGAAATATCAGTAAAAGCAGTAAAGTGACAGCAACAAACGACCACTTGGGGTCTCAACAGTACCTGCAATAAGCCTAAACATGATATTTAACATGATTGACAGCTCAATTACTTTATCACATGCTAGAAACACGGGTATCAGCTAGGTATTATCAGTACGCAATGCCATGGAGTCACCCATGCCACAATTCTCACGGTGCATGCTCGCACGCCCGTCACTTGGCATGTGCGTCACCTCAATACCAATCACAAAATACATATTTCAGGGTTTCAAACCCTCAGAACCAAGTTTGCAAGCGTTACTTACCTCAACTGCGCAAAAATCCTACTCCGAAATGCCCTTGTCTCTCAAATTGGTCTCCACATGCTCCGAATCTAGCCACGGGCAATACGAGGTGATAAATGTAGGCTAAAGGAATATATTCCTCAAAGATAACATGAAATGCAACCCAAAATCCGAAATCGACCCGAACCCGGCCCCTGGGCCCATGTCTCGAAATCTGACAAAAGTCACAAAACCCGAAAGCCCATTCACTCACGAGCCTAACCATAGAAAAATTACTCAAATCCGATAACAAAATCCCATTCAAAATCTCAAAATTCTAACTCATGAGTTCTTCCTCTTTTTCCCCAATTTCTCAACCCAAATCCCAAATTAGATGAAAACATTAAAGATGAAATCATAGGATTTAACCTAAACCAAGTAGGAATCACTTATCCCAATCAACTCCACAAAATCCTTTCAAGAATCGCCCAATTCTGTGTTCTCTACCACAAAATATGAAAAAATGGGTTCAAACCTTCGTTTTGAAATTAATACTGTCTGCCGAGATTTTCTTCTTCGCGAACGCGACCGTCCTCTTGCGTTCGCGTAGGCCAACTCAGACTGCCTCCCAGTTTACTCTTCGCGAACGCGATCAACACTTCACGAACATAAAGCTTTACAAGCTCAACTCATTACGAACGTGGCCCATACCTTGCGAACGTGGCCCATACCTCGCGAATGTGTAGACCAAAAACCTGGGGTCCCCAGCTGCCTCACTTCTCTTCGCGAACGCGACACCACTCACGCGTTCGCCATGCACACACATACCACACCTTTGCGTTTGCGTCCTATTCTTCGCTAACGCAAAGAACAAAATCTTCCCAGCTCACATTAACCCTTCGCTAACACGAGGCTCCTCTCGTGAACGCGTAAGAGGAAACAAAAAAATATATACCAGCAGATATCAGCCATCAACCAAAGTCCAAAAATGATCCGTTAACCACCTGAAACTCACCCGAGGCCTCCGGGACCTCAACCAAACATACCATCAAGTCCCAAAACACTATACAAACTTAGTTGAATCCTCAAACCACCTCAAATAATATCAAAAACACGAATCACTTTCCAATCCAAACTTAATGAACTTCGAAATTTCCAAATTCTACAACGATGCTGAATCATACCAAACCACGTCCGATTGACCACAAAGTTTGCACACAAGTCATATTTAACATTACTGACCTACTTCAACTTCTGAAATCAGAATCTGACCCCGATATCAAAAGGTCAACCCCCCGGCCTAACTCCTCAAAAATTTGACTTTCGCCATTTCAAGCCTAAATTAGCTACAGACCTCAAATTCACAGTCCGGACATGCTCCTAAGTCCAAAATCACCCAACAAAGTTAACGGAACCGACGGAACTCCATTCCGGAGTCGTCTTCATACAATTTCGACTACGGTCAAAATCCTAAGACTTAAGCTTCTATTTTAGGGACTAAGTGTCCGAAATAACTCTGAAACCAAAAACAAGACCTCCCGACAAGTCACATAAACAGAAACAGATACGAGGAAAATAGTAAATGGGGGATCGGGGCTAATACACTCAAAACGACCGGTCGGGTCATTACATCCCCCCCCCTCTTAAAATAATTGTTGGTCCTCGAACGAGCATAGAGACATACCTAAAGTAGTGAAAAGATGAGGATAATGGCTGCGCATATAATGCTCGATCTCCCAAATCGCCTCCTCGACCGGCTGACCCCTCCACTGAACCTTTACAGAAGAAATATTCTTCTACCTCAGCTTTCGAACCTGCCTATCTAAGATCGCAATCGGCTCCTCAACATAAGATAAATCGTTGTCCAACTAGACTGAGCTAAAATCCAATACGTGAGACGGATCGTAGTGATACTTTTGGAGCATAGAAACATGGAATACTAGATGAACTCCTGCTAGACTGAGAGGCAAGGAAAGCTCATAAGCAACCTCCCCAACATGTCGCAATACCTCAAATGGACCGATAAACCTCGGGCTCACCTTGCCCTTCTTTTCGAACCTCATAACACCCTTCATGGGTGAAACCCGGAGCAAGACCCGCTCTCCAACCATGAATGCAACATCGCGAACCTTCCGATATGCATTACACTTCTGTCTGGACTGGGCTATGCGTAGTCTATCCTGAATCACTCTAACCTTCTCCAGAGCATCCTGAACCAAGTCTGTACCCAACAATCTAGCCTCGTCCGGCTCGAACCAACCCACTGGAGACCTACACCGCCTACCATACAGAGCCTTATACGGTTCCATCTGGATGATCGACTGGCAACTGTTATTGTAAGAAAACTCTGCTAAAGGCAAGAACTGATCCCACGAACCACCAAATGCCATCACACATGCACGGAGCATATCCTCTAATATCTGAATAGTGCGCTCAGATTGTCCGTCCGTCTGAGGGTGAAAGGTTGTGCTCAACTCCACTCGAGTACCCAACTCATGATGTACAGCCCTACAGAACCGTGATGTAAACTGCGTACCCCGGTCAGAAATGATAGATACCGGTATTCCATAAAGATTGTCGATCTCACGGATATACACTCAAGCCAGCTGCTCGAAAGAATAGGTAGTCATCATAAGAATGAAATGAGCTGACTTGGTCAGCCGGTCCACAGTCACCCAAACTGCATCAAAATTTCACTGAGTCCGTGGAAGCCCAACAATGAAATCCATAGTGATCCGCTCCCATTTCCACTCCGGAATCTCTAACTTCTGAATAAACCCACCTGGTCACTGATGCTCATACTTCACCTGCTGGCAATTTAGGCACCGAGCTACATAATCCACTATGTCCTTCTTCATTCTCCTCCACCAGTAATGCTATCTCAAGTCCTGATACATCTTCGCGGCACCTGGATGAATATAATACAGTGAACTATGAGCCTCCTAGAGAATACACTCACGCAAACCATCTACATTGGGCACACATAGCCTGCCCTGCATCCTCAATGCACCATCATTCCCAATAGTGACCTCCTTAGTATCACCGTGTTAGACTGTGTCCTTGAGGACAAGCATATAGGGGTCATCATACTGACGCTTCCTGATACGATCATAAAGAGAAGGCCGAGAGACCACATAAGCCAATGCCCGACTAGGCTCAAAAACATCCAATCTAACAAACTAGCTAGCTAAGGCCTGAACATCCAATGCTAATGGCCTCTCTGTTGCTGGAAGATATGCTAAGCTCTCCAAATTCTTCGCCCGGCGACTCAAGGCATAGGCCACCACATTGGCCTTCCCGAGATGGTACAAAATGGTGATATCATATTCCTTAAGAAACTCCAACCACCACCACTGACGCAAGTTAAGATCCTTCTGCTTGAACAGATGTTGCAAACTCTGATGATCAATGTAAATCTCACAATGGACCTCGTACAAATAGTGCCTCCAAATCTTCAAGGCATGAACAATAGCTGCTAACTCAAGGTCGTGGACAGGATAGTTCTTCTTATGGGGCTTCAACTGGCGCGAAGCTTAAGAAATCACTCTACCCCTACATCAAAACACACCCAATGCCGATCTGTGAGGCATCACAATAAAGTGTGTAAGAACCAGAAGCTGATGGTAGAACTAGAACTGGAGCTGTGGTCAAAGTAATCTTGAGCTTCTAAAAGCTCTCCTCGCACTCCTCCGACCACCTGAAAGGAGCACCCTTTTGGGTCAATTTGGTCAAGGGCGATGCAATAGATGAGAAACACTCCACAAAACGACGGGAATAGCCTGCCAACTCAAGAAATCTCTGAATCTCCGTGACTGAGAGCAGTCTGGGCCAACTCTACACTGCCTCTATCTTGTTCGGATCCACCTAAATACCCTCACTGGACACCACGTTCCCCAAGAATGCCACCGAACTGAGCCAAAACTCAAACTTGGAGAACTTTGCATAAAGCTTCTCCTCCCTAAATCGTTGTAACACAATCCTCACATGCTGAGCATGTTCCTCCTGGCTACGAGAGTACACCAGGATGTCATCAATGAATACAATAATGAATGAGTCCAGATAAGGCTGAAACACATTGTTCATCAAATGCATGAACGTTGCTGGGGCATTGGTCAGCCTAAAAGACATCACAAGGAACTCATAATGGCCATATCGGGTCCTGAAAGATGTCTTAAGAATATTCGAATCCCGAATCTTTAGCTGGTGATACCTTGACCTCAAACCAATCTTGGAGAACACCCTCGCTCCTTGAATCTGGTCAAATAGATCATCAATACGTGGCAAAGGGTACTTGTTCTTGACTGTGACCTTGTTCAACTGTCTGTAATCAATGCACATCCTCATAGTACCATCCTTCTTCTTTACAAATAGAACCGGTGCACCCAAAGTGACACGCTAGGCCGAATAAACCCCCTGCCAAGGAGTTCCTGAAGTTGTTCCTTCAACTCCTTTAACTCTATCGGTGCCATATGATACGGGGGAATAGAAATGGGCTGAGTGCCCGGCACCAAATAAATACCGAAGTCAATATCCCTATCACGTGGCATGCCCGGAAGTTCAGCAAGAAAGACATCTAGAAACTTACACACCATAGGGGCCTCTGCACTAACATCCCTCACAAAGGCAAGATAATATAGACAACCTTTCTCAACCATCCGCTGAGCTTTCAAGTACGAAATCACTCTATTGGGAACATAGTCTGTAGAACCGCTCCACTCAACCCTCGGCAACCCCGATATCGCCAACATCATGGTCTTAGCGTGATAATCTAGAATAGCATGACATGGAGACAGCCAATCCATACCCAAAATCACGTCAAAATCGACCATACTAAGCAACAAGAGATCTACTCTAGTCTCCAGACTCCTAATAGTCACCACACATGTATATACACTGTCCACAATGATAGTATCGCCCACCGGAGTGGATACATGAATAGATGAAACTAGAGAGTCACGGGGCATATCCAAAAAATGAGCAAAATATGAGGACACATATGAATAAGTGGAACCAGGGTAAAATAATACAGAGGCATCTCTGTGGAAAACTAAGACAATACTTGTAATCATAGCATCTAAAGCAATGGCATCTGGTCTGGCAGGGAGAGCATAGAAACGGTCCTGGTTGCCTCCTGAATAGGCTCCCCCTCTCGGGAGATCCCTAGCTGACTGAACTCCACCCCTATATGGCTGGGTGGGTGGTGAAGCAAATGGTGCTGAAGTCGGAGGATGACTCCTCTGCTAAGATGAACCTCCTAAAAGGCAGGGACAATGCCTCTTGATATGACCCAAACCTCCACACTCAAAGCAACCTCTCCCTGCGAATGGCGGTGGGGACTGAAGGGAACCCCGAGCATCGGAACAACTGCCAGAAAGTCCTGATGTAGGTGAACCCTGGGCTCATGGTGCATGAGATGAACTCTGAGCTGGTAGTACATAGAATGATGACTAGCCCTGATGATGATTATATGACCCATGACTAGATGATGCACCACGGTGAGCTGGGCGAGCCATCTAAGCATGTCTGAATGGACGACCCCTACAGCGCTGGAACTGACCCTCAGAAGGAACACCGCCAAATCCACCCTGACCACGAGGCCTCTTGGCCTCCCTCTCAACCCGCTCTTGTCTGCGAACCATCTTAATCTGATGATCAATGTTGACAACCTCATCAAAACTAGCACCAGACATAATCAATCGCAGCTGAAAAGTGAGTCCATCTATGAACCTCCTGATCCTCTCCCTCTCTGTGGGAACCAACTAGATAGCATGTCGGGCCAACTTCGAAAACCTCATCACATATTGCGTCACAGACATATCACCCTGACGAAGCTGCTCAAACTGCCTGCGCAACTCCTCTCTACGGGACTGAGGCACAAACTTCTCCAAAAATGAATGAAGAACTGCTTCTAGGTAAGGGGTGTTGTGCCGACCGGCCTACGACTCTCGTAAGACTCCCACCAACTGAATGTAGCCCCAGAGAACTGAAAAGTAGTGAACGAGACCCCACTGGTCTCCAGAATAAATGCTGTATGGAGTATCATCTAACACATGTCCAAGAATCCCTATGTATCCTCTCCCTCTACACCACTTAACGATGTAGGCTGGAGTCTCCCAAACCTCTCCAATCTACGCTGCTCATCCTCAGGCATAGCAGGAACCACATAGTCCTGAGTAGCTGCAACCGGCTGGGCTGGTGGTGCCCCCGGTGTCTGGAGTCCCTGTACTACCTGCTCAGGTGTGCGAGTCGTGGGAGTCTAAGTGCCTCCCCTGACCTGAGAAGTGGCTACTTCCGTCAAAACAGAGACCGCCTGAGCAAGTCTTGTGCACATGGTCAGAATCTTAGCTAGGGCCTCCTAAAGGCCAGGAATCACTATGGGTACAGGTGGTGCCTGAGCTGGTGCATTAACAACTGGAATCTAGTCCTGATTTAGGGAAACTAGTGGATCTGCAGGTACTGCCCCAGCTGTTGTGCCGGCTGCACCTCTGCCCCTACCTCGGCCTCTACCGTGACCCCGGCCTCTCGCGGACCTGGCTGGTGGTACTGGTGGTTGTCCATCCTACCTAGTGGTATGAGTCCTCACCATTTGTGAGAGAATAAAACAACAGATGTTTAGTTACTAGAATCAACAGATTTACACGACAAGAATTCAAGAATGTGGAGTTTCCTAAGGGTTCTTCAGCCTCTCGAAGATAAGTACAGATGTCTCCGTATCGATCCGCAAGACTCTACTAAACCTGCTCATGACTCGTGAGACCTATGTAACCTAGGCTCTAATACCAACTTGTCACGACCCAAAAACTACCGTCGTGATGGCGCCTACCGTGGAACTAGGCAAGCCTCAACTCAACATTTCGAACACAGTAAAACACGTTTTAGCAATAACAGCAAAACGATTTAACATTAAAATAAAAACCCTTTTCAAAGAGAATATAACCAAAACACGATACAATCCATCCCAAAACTGGGGTGGCACTGAGTACACGAGCGTCTAAATAGCCAGTCTAATAAAAATAGTGTCTAGAAAGATAATAGTGAAAGTGCAGATAGACTAAGGAAGGGAAATCAAGGCTGGCGAGCGCCCTACAGCTACCTCGATAGTCCCTGAACTTTGATGCCTCAATCAGCAGCCATCGCCGTGACCAAAAATACTTGGATCTGCACACAAGGTGCAGGGAGTAATGTGAGTACATCCAACTCAGTAAGTAACAAGTCCAAACTTTGGACTGAAAGGTAGTGACGAATTCAACCGGTACAAATAAAATGGAATATAATTGTGCAGAAATGTAGACATGCTCTTAAGTCAAATAAGCAACTCAAAACAGTAAAGTAAAGCAGATCCGGACAGTGTAATGAATATAATATCTACATGCTAGTGCACAAACTATAAGGGATGCACAATGCTATCAGTCTCAAGTGCTCACACTCTCGATATCTCAACCACTCGGTACCTATATATGGCCCACATGACCTAGGGAATATCCATCCCGGAATATATACAACGCTGACCATAGGTCGCCCAGTACCGAGGAAAAGGCCAATCGACCCTGTGGAGAAGATCCATCTCTAGGTATCAAGCACTTCGGACAAGATCCATGTCCAGGGAAAATCCATCCCTCAATAATATCAACCGCGCTCACTGGGGGTGTGTTACAGACTTCAGAGGGGCTCCTACAACCCAAGCGCTATCATAACATCAATATATCTGCTGCGGCATGCAGCCGATCCCATATTTGTCACTCACAATCGGCTCTCAGCCTCACTCAGTCATCAATATATCCAGTCTCACTCATGGGCCCAGAATATCATGAAACTAGCCCGAAATAGTAATATGAGGATTCAATATATAGCAACTGAGGCTAGTATATGATATGAAATATATGTATATGACTAAGTACGCAATATCAGTAAAAGCAGTAAAGTGACTGCAAGAAACGACTACTTGGGGTCTCAACAGTACCGGCAATAAGCCTAAACATGATATCTAACATGATTGACAACTCAATTACTTTATCACATGCTAGAAACACAGGTATCAGCAAGGTATTATCACTACGCAGTGCCATGGAGTCACCTAGGCCACAATTCTCACGGTGCACGCCTGCACGCCCGTCACTTGGCAGGTGCATCACCTCAATACCAATCATATATTACATATTTCGGGGTTTCGAACCCTCAGAACGAAGTTTGAAAGCGTTACATACTGCAACTGCGCACAAATCCTACTCTGAAATGCCCTTGCCTCTCCAATCGGTCTCTAAATACCCCGAATCTAGCCACAAGAAATACGAGGTGATCAATGTAGGCTAAAGGAATATATTCCACAAAGAAAACATGAAAATCTACCCAAAAGCGAAAATCGGCCCGAACCCGGCCCTCGGACCCACGTCTCGAAATTTGACAAAATCACAAAACCTGAAAGCCCAAATCACGAGTCTAACCATAACAAAATTACGTAAATCCGATAACAAAATTCCATTCAAAACCTCAAAATTCTAACTCAAGAGTTCTTTCTCTTTTTCCCCAATTTCTCACCCCAAATCACAAATTAGATGAAAAAATTAAAGATGAAATCATGGGATTTAACCAAAACTAAGTAGGAATCCCTTACCCCAATCAACTCCACAAAAGCCCTTCTAGAATCGCCCAATTCCGTGTTCTCTAGCTTAAAATATGAAAAAATGGGTTCAAACCCTCATTTTGAAATTAATACTGTGTGCGCAGATTTCCTTCATCGCGAACGCGACCGTCCTCTCGCGTTCGCATAGGCCAACTCACACTGCCTCCCACTTTACTCTTCGTGAACATGATCAACGCTTTGCAAACGCGGACCATACCTCGTGTACGCGTAAACCAAGGACTTGGGGTCCCCAGCTGCCTCACTTCTCTTCGCGAACGCAACACCACTCACGCATTCGCGATGCACACATAGACCGCACCTTCGTGTTCCCGTTCGTGTTCTCTTCTTTGCGAACACGAAGAATAAAATCTTCCCAGCTCACACTAACCCTTCGCGAACCCAAGGCTCCTCTCGCGAACGCTTAAGTGGAAACTAGAAAATATACAGCAGCAGATATCATCCACTAACCAAAGTCCAAAAATAATCCGTTAACCACCTAAAACTCACCCAAGGCCCCCAGGATCTCAACCAAACATACCATCAAGTCCCAAAACACTATTCGAACTTAGTCAAATCCTAAAACTACCTCAAATAACATCAAAAACACGAATCACTCTCTAATCCAAACTTAATGAACTTCGAAATTTCCAAATTCTACAATGATGCCGAATCATACCAAACCACGTCTGATTGACCTCAAATTTTGTATAAAATTCATATTCAACATTACGGACCTACGCCGACTTCCAGAATCAGAATTCAACCACGATATCAAAAAGTCAACCACCGGCCAAACTCCCCAACAAAGCTACAGACCTCAAATTCACAGTCCTAACATATTCCTAAGTCTAAAAGTACCCAACAAAGCTAACGGAACCGATGGAACTCCATTCCGGAGTCGTCTTCACACAAATCTGACTATGATCAAAATCCTAAGACTTATGCTTCTGTTTTAGGGATTAAGTGTCCCAAATCACTCCGAAACCAAAAACAAGACCTCCCGGCAAGTCACATAAGCAGAAACAGATACGGAAAAAACAGTAAAAAGGGGATCATGGCTAATACTCTCAAAACGATCGGCTGGGTCATTACAATTAATTAAATTACCAAACTTAATAATTGATTTTTTGGGATTCAAATTACCTCTCGGCACTTCCTTGACTTGTTTGAACTTTTTTGGGATTATATTTAATATTTTAGTATAAAGAGATGGTATTTGTATTGGTACGGGTTAACTAAATAACATAAATTAATCAAAATTCAACTATTCGATAAAATGCACACCGTTGTGGTTTTTATACGGCAAGTGATAGATTTACATCAAAGGTGGTAATGCACCATGACTTTTCAATCTTGGGTCCATCTCTGTCTGTGTCGCCCTTTTGATGTCAAGGCTTCAGCCTTGTCTTGCTGTCTGATATACATTTGGCACTTTTTATTGATTCTTGCTTGTGTTTCAAAGTTATGAGTCTCTATTAGTATACATTTTTACTTTGAATATCAAAATATAAAATGTGCATGTATAGTAAGTTTTAGTTTTAGTTATTTATCCTCGAGTCAGATGATAGCTAGCTTTAGATTATGAAAACTCGTTGAGGAAAATTATAAATTAATGACATGTTATTATTTATATTAGTGGTATTATTAAATTCTTAAGCTCTCCTCCAAGTTGTCATAATTATTTCTCCCTTCGTTCCAATTTATGTGAACCTCTTTGACTGGGCACATAGTTTAATAAAAAATGAAGACTTTTGAAATTTGTGGTCCTAAACAAATTAAAAAGGGGTCCAGAAAATTTGTGTGGCCATAAAAATCTTCTCATTAAGGGTAGAATTGAAAGTTTAAGCTAAATTGTTTCCAAATTTAGAAATGGGTCATTCTTTTTGGAACAGACCAAAAAGGAAATAGGTTCACATAAACTAGAATAGAGAGAGTAAATTATTTCATTTGATTGGTTTGTCTATATAAACATAAAAGACGAATAACCTAAATTGAAAAGGTTCAAAATATGGTTAAACCAAACCCAAAATAGTTAGTACCCGGAACCTCCAAATTCTAGATCTGTCTCTGATTGTACTAGTAGTTGATTGTTCTTGTTGCTATGTACTAGGGATTTAGTGATAAAATCATTTTTCATTTACTACTTAATATATTGGTGAGCACCGTTTTAACCACTTCCTTAACACTATGGCCTCATTAATCTTTCATGAGTTTATGCATGGGCTGCTTTCTGATCTTTCCCCATGACTCCTTAGTTGTGCCCCACAGCACCCGAATAAACCTCTTTGCGCCGAGTGTAAGGGAGGATATTCCCATGGTCTTGGCGGCACCAAGCAACACGTGCGCATATGCCTATGTTGCCCCACCGATAGTCCGCGCCCGCGCCCAACAACAGATGATGCTCAAAAGCGCCCGTCAGTAGGCAACACCATCCCGCATCTTGCGCCTACAAGCAGATGCACCATAGCCAGCACACACGCTCATGTCCTGTGCACACTAATGCTAGTGACAAGGACGCCGCCCTTACAATTGTCGGCCGCTGGACCAGCTTTTCCTTTGTATAAGCCTAGGTATCTTCCCATGTAAATATAGAGTAGTTTTACTTCTTGTATTTGCATTATGATTTTCTAGCTTATTTATGTCTACTCCTATAACTTAAGTTTTTATTTTTAAGACATATAGAAGGAAGGTATAGTCGTAGAAGTGTTTTGCAAGCAATCAAATCTTTGCATTAGTGTCTCCTCCCCTCCTGGCAACATGTTGGTTTTCTTTCAATCATTGTTCTCTGTTAATACAAGCAAGCTTTCATTCAGTTCTCTCGTTACAAATTGTGATCCTGACATTAGCTTTCCTACACAGCACTGCCAGTCTAGTCTAGCATGCGGAGGGGTCCTTCGACGGGAAAACAGTAATCACACGGAAGTCGGTTGTATTGCCTTACGTCGCCCTTCCCTGGTATCTTAGGAATGCACCGCACAACAATATCCAAGTCAAACGTGTGATATGGATATTTAAAAAAAATTATTTTATCCATACAGTTTTTTAAAAACAATATTCTAAAATTTAGCAACAAAAGCGCATGCACACGAAAAGTGTGATACGTCAAGAACGTCTAATTTCTTCATAATACATCAGATATTTAAAGACGTACTTTTCTAGTATAGGATACACAGAAACTTCAGTATTTCTCTTTGAAAGTTTACTTATGACAAAGACTGGACCGAATGAATCGCACACACCGACTGACATTAAATTCCACGTTTGAAGAGCTAATAAGAATATCACAAAAGATGAAGCAACTATCCATGCATGGTTGCTGAGTAGCGGTAACGACCTGACCGGTCGTTTTGCCTCCTAAATCTCTATCTCCCTAAATAAGACTCCCCTTATGTGTCTTTACTATTTTATGACTTGTGGAGATGGTTAGTTTGGGATTTGGAAGGTTTCAGATTGAAATCGGAACACTTGGTCCCTTAAGGTTGGCTAAAAAGGCTAAGTTTGACCTTGGTCAACATTTTGAGTAAACGGCCTCGGCACCCGGATTTGATGGTTCCAATAGGTTCGTATGTTGACTTTGGACTTGGGCGTATGTTCGTATCGGGTTTTGGATGACCCGGGAGCATTTCGGCGCTTAATAGTGAAAATTGCCTTATTGAAGGTTTTAGACTTCTTTAAAATTGGTTTGGAGTAGGTTTTGGTGTTATCGATGTCCGTTTGGGATTTTGAGCCTGTGAATAGTTCCGTATAGTGATTTAAGACTTACACGCAAAATTTAGAATCATTCCGAGTGGTTTAGGCATGATTCGACGCGTTTGGTGCTAATTAGAAACTTGAAATTCATAAATTGGTTCAATTTGGTTATAGGGTGTGATTCTTAGTTTCGTTTTTATTTTATGCATTTTGAGAGTTCGAGCAGGTCCGTATTATATTTATGTACTTGTTGGTCTGTTTGGACGGGGTCCCGAGTGGCTCGGGTGTGTTTCGGACCACCTAGAGCTGAGTTGGAAAAACCCAAATTTTCAGTTCTGGTTTTCTTCTTCGCGAACGTGGAAGGACCCTCGCGTTTGCGATGAAGAATTTGGGAAGATGAGTGATTGTTCTTCGCGTTCGCGGGTAGGGAGTCATGTTTACGAAGCTTTGAGATCCCAGACCTACGCGTTCGCGAAAGCCCTCTCGCGTTCGCGTAGAAGGATTTTGGGCCAAGGGTCTAAGAGTCATTATTCTTCGCGTTCGCGAGGGGATTATCGCATTCGCGATGCTTGGGCTAGCCTAGACTTCGTGATCATGAGGACCCTGTCGCGTTCGCAAAGAGGAACTTGAGTTCCTGGGCAGACTTTGCCTTCGTGAAGAAGGGGGCAACTGTGGTGGCAGAATGTTTTAAAAATGGGACTCGGCCATATTTTAGCCCATTTACTGCATTTTTGGGCGATATTAGAGATTTTTGAGAGGGGTATTCACGTAGAAACTTGAATATAAGTAAATTCAACCTATTGTGAGATAAATACATAGATTATGGGTAGATTTTAACATGTAAATTGTGAAAACTCATGGGTCTAGATGAAAAACCTAGGTTTTGATAAAAATTAGATTTTAACCACGAAAATGGTTATGGAATGAGATGAAAATTGCATACTTGAGTTCTTAAGGTTATGGATAACGATTTCCTTTGAACATTTCCGGAATCCGGGCACGTGGGCCTGGGGTGAAGTTTAGAAATCTTAAAAATTTAGGTGGGGTAATTACTCTAATAGTTAAATTATGAACTTTTGAGCATGTATTAATTAAATTATATAATGTTTGACTAGTTTCGGATTTTTCGGCACCGAGTTGAGACTTTAGAGCGAAATTGTAAAAGGGAAGTGAGCTTTTAGACGTCTTAAGTCTCTTATCTAACCTTGTAAGAGGGAATGTTCCCCATAGGTGATTCAAATTAATGTTGCTTCTAATTGTGGGGGGCTACATACGTACGAAGTGATGTTAGTCCCTACGAAGCTACTAATTATGCTTGTGTCCAGGTAGTTTTAGGACCCATATCATGAACTACTTGAAATGTATGCACCTAACTTGTTAATTTAAAGTGCCTAAATTATATTAGACCTTGTTAAATAAAAGGGTGAAAGACCGTTAATGGAAATTGTATTGCAATATGTATTAGCCTTAATAATGATTAAGTAAAATGCTTATAAAGTATCGTCTCTTCTTGTGGAGCGGGACGAACGCCTAGGCAGTAGATAGATGCATCTATGGTTTGTGTCGCTCGACCCTCGGCAGTGTACACATTATTCTGGATCGGGTCGTAAGACCTAGGCATAAATCGTGCTTAATAATAACACTTGGTGCCTTGATATTATGTGGTGGCTTGTAAGGTTATAGCTTGTAAGGAAAGTGACTTATTTAGAATTATAAAAAAATTGTGAAAGAGTTATTTGCTGCTGCTTGTTAATGAATTTCTGTATTATTTACATAACCCATATTTATTTAAAATTTCTATCTTAATAATATTAGCCCTTAGTAAGTGTCGAAGTCGACCCCTCGTTACTACTTCTTCGAGGTTAGACTTGATATTTACTGTGTACATGTTGTTTATGTACTCACGCTACACTTCTACACCGATAGTGAAGGTTCTGAGGAAGGTGCATCAGGCGGACCTACAGGCGCCATCCTAGATATCTCGAGGTTTAGTGGTGCGCTACTTCCTGAGCCATTCTGCAGCCCCTAGAGTCTCTCTTTTGTATTTATATTCTGTCCACTTTATATTAAGATAGTGGTTAGATTTTTGTATAATCTACTAGATGCCCATACACTTGTGACACCAGGTCTTGGCACACACCAGTATATTTATGGTTTTAGAGTATTACTATGGTTATGATTGCACTTAGCTGCTTTTGTTTTATTTATTTAAACCAGTTATTTCTTAAATCTTTTAATTAAGGAAAGTTTAATTACTCGGAAACTTATTAAAAGAGAAATAATCTGTCTAATTCACTAGTTGGCTTGCCTAGCGGTAACGTTGGGTGCCACCACGACCTATAGGGAAAACTAGGTCGTGACAACATGGTATTAGAGCACTAGGTTCACGTAGGTCTCACAAGTTATGAGCAGGCCTAATAGAGTCTTGCAGATCGGTGTGGAGATGTCCGTACTTATCTTTAAGAGGCTAGAGGGTGTTAGGAAACTACCCTTCGTCATTTTCTATCGTACAGTTGAGGTGGTACTAAGTATCGTTCTCTTATTATCTCACAGATGATGAGAACGTGCTCTACGGATGTTCCAGACCAGGGAAGAGTTGCTCCCTATGTTGCTAGGGGCCGAGGGAGGGCTCTAGCCCATAGTAGAGGATGAGGACGTCCCAGTGTTGCCCCCTCTATGCCACCAGCAAAGGATCCCATTATTGAGGAGCAGGGCGAGGTGCTCGTAGCAGAGCCAACCCCGGTAGATTTCATGTTTGCACCGAGATTCCAGGAGTTCATGGGCCGTATACTACGGTTCATGGATACTATGACTCGGGCTGGTTTATTTCCAGCGGACCCAGCCACATCTTAGGCAGGAGGGGCGCACAGACCCCTACTGCTTAGGCTTTAAGGCATGCAGCTACCGTATATCAGACCCCGGGTGCACTACCCGTGGGCGGAGCTCAGCCAGTTACAGCAGTTATACTTGAGCACGGACTTGCTGTGGTCGGCGATCCGTAGATGCTATTAGACAGATGAACCCGGCTTCATCCTCCTACTATTGGAGGTGAGAGACATGAGGATCCCATTGATTTTATTGATCAGTGTAGGGATAGTTTGCACAACATGAGGATATTAGAGTCCCACGACGTGGAATTCACCACCTTTCAATTGGAGGGCAGGGCTCGTAGATGGAGGCAGTCATATCTTCTTGGCAAACCAGCAGGTTCTCCTCCCATGACTTGGGATCAGTTCACACTCCTCTTCTTGGACAGATATATTCCACCCTCCCAGAGGGAGGAGTTGCAGTTTCAGTTCGAGCAACTTCAGTAGGGCCAGATGTCTGTGACTGACTACGAGGCGAGATTCTCTGAGTTGTCTTTCCATGCACTTATGATGCTTCATATCGATGAAGAGAGAGTGCAGAGGTTTGTCGCCGATTTGCACTCAGATATCCAGGCCACCATGGCTTTAGAGGTGGAGATGGGGACTTCTTACGGGCTAGTTGTGAAGGTAGCTCAGATGATCTAGGGTGTTCGTCAGCTGAGCCGAGGGCAGGCGGCAAGGGACAAGTGGTTCCGATATTCTAGAGAATTCAATAATGCCCCGACTAGGGGTAGGGGTCAGTCTGTGAGGGGTCAGTCTAGCAGGACCGTATATCCGGCATCGCCACCTCCTCAGGGTGCTCTAGTGCAGCCTTATTGCAGTGCTATGCTAGAGAGTTCCTATCGCCCACCAGTTATCTAGGGTTCCTCCAGTGAGTATTCAGGCCATCAGGGTCAGACCTCAGGTTAGCAGTCCACCGTACCGAGAGGTTGTTTTGAGTGCGGGCCCTGTGCAGAGATTATGCCCCAGGCTTCGGGGCAAAATAGTGTAGCAGGTTCAGCAGTCTTTGATTTCAACACCAGCCGTCCGGATGCCCATAGGCGGGGGTCAATTGGGTAGGGGTCATCCTAGAGGTGGAGGCGAGTCAGGTGGTGCTCTAGCTAGGTTCTATGCTTTTCCAACTAGACTATATGTAGTGGCCTCAAATGCCATGATCACAAGTATTATTTTTGTCTGCGGTAGAGATGCCTCAATACTATTTGATCCAAGGTCTACGCATTCATATGTTTCATCTTTGTTGCTCATTTCCTGGGTGATTCTCATGAGTCCCTGGGTACTCCTGTTTATGTATCCACTCCTGTGGGCAACTCCGTTGTTGTGAATATGATCTATCAATCATGCATTTTTACTTTCTGTGGCTATGAGACTAGAGTGGATCTTCTGTTGCTTGATATGACCGACTTTGAGGTCATCTTGGACATGGACTGGCTATCTCAATATCATGCCATCCTTGATTGCTATGCCAAGACTGTTACCTTGGTGATGCCACGGTTGCCTAAATTAGAGTGTAAGGTTTCGTCTGTCAGTGCATCTAGTCAGGTTATTTCCTTTCTGAAGGCTCGACACATGTTGAGAAGGGGTGTTTGGCTTATCTAGCCTTTGTTCGGGACACTACTCAGAGGCTTCGGTGATTGATTTAGTGCCCGTAGTCCGGGAGTTCTCCGATGTATTTCCTTCTGCTCTTCCAGGCATCCACTAGATCGTGATATTAATTTCTGCATTGATTTGGCTCTAGGTACCTAGCCTATATATATCCTACCATACCGCATGGCTCCGAAAGAGTTGAAGGAGTTGAAAGAGAAGCTTGAGGAGTTGCTAGCGAAGGGGTTCGTTAGACCGAGTGTGTCACTTTGGGGCGCACCAGTGTTATTTGTGAAGAAAAAAGATGGGACTATGCGAATATATATTGATTACTGCTAGCTGAACAAAGTAACCATTAAGAACAAGTACCCGTTGCTGTGTATTGATGATTTGTTTGACCAATTGCAGGGTGCCAAAGTGTTCTCTAAGATCGACTTGAGATCGGGGTACCATCAGCTGACGATTTGGGATTCGAATGTTCCGACGAGTGCCTTCCGGACTAGGTATGGCAATTACGAGTTTCTAGTAATGTCCTTCGATTTGACTAATGCCTCGGCAACATTTATGGATTTGATGAACAGGGTGTTCAGGTTACATATTGATTCGTTCGTCATTGTCTTTATTGATGACATTTTTATCTACTCACGTAGCATGGAGGCGCACGAGCAGCATTTGAGAGTGGTGCTTCAGACCTTGCGGGAACATAAGCTATTTGCTAAGTTCTCCAAGTGTGAGTTTTGGCTAGATTCTGTAGCATTATTGGGACATATTGTATCAGGCGAGGGTATTAAGGTTGATCCCAAGAAGATCAAGGCAGTATAGAGTTGGCATCGTCCTACCACAATGACTAAGATTAGGAGCTTCCTTGGGTTAGTAGGTTATTATTGTCGGTTTGTGGAGGGCTTTTCATATATTGCAACACCTTTGACTAGCTTGACCCAGAAAGGTGTTCCGTTCTGATGGTCCGATGATGGTGAGGTGAGCTTTCAGAAGCTCAAGACCGCATTGACTTCAGCACCAGTGTTAGTGTTGCCTTTCGGTTCGGGGATGCATACTAGGTATTGCGACACTTCACGCATTAGTTTGGGTCGTGTATTGATGCAGGAGGGGAAATTTATTGCTCATGCTTCACGTCAGCTGAAGCCTCATGAGAAGAATTACACTATACACGACCTCGAGTTGGCTGTGATTGTTCATGCTCTTAAGATCTGGAGGCATTATCTATATGGACTGTCTTTTGTGATTTAAACCGATCATAGCAGCTTGCAGCATTTGTTCAAGCAAAGGGATCTCAATTTGAGACAGCGCAAGTGGCTTGAGTTACAAAAAGATTATGATATTACCATCCTTTATCATCCGGGCAAGGCAAATGTAGTGGCAGATGCCTTCAGCAGAAAGGCAGAGAGTATGGGTAGTTTGGCATATATTTCAGCAGAGGAGAGCCCATTAGCTTTGGACATCCAGTCTTTAGCTAACAAACTGGTGAGTTTGGATATTTCCGATCCCAACCGAGTTCTCGCATGCGTCGTTGCCCAGTCTTTACTATTTGAGCAGATCAAGGCTCGACAGTTTGATGATCCGCACTTGTTGGTTCTCAGAGAGACGGTACTACAGGGTGGTGCCAAGGAGGTTACTATCGGTGAGGATGGTGTTTTGCGACTCAAGGGTTGCCTATGTGTCCCTAATGTTGATGGCTTGAGGGAGAAGATACTAGTGGAGGCACACAATTATTGGTATTCTATTCATCCAGGTGCTACGAAGATGTATCGCAACCTGAGGCATCATTATTGGTGGTGGCAGATGAAGAAGGACATAGTTTAGTATGTTGCAAGGTGTCTAAATTATCAGCAGATGACTATACCTGAGTGGAAATGGGAGCGCATTACTATGGACTTCGTTGTTGGGTTGTCGTGGACCTTGGGGAAGTTTGATGCAGTTTAGGTCATTGTCGGTAGGTTGACCAAGTCGGCACATTTCATTCCGGTTGTGACCACATACACCTCAGAGAGGTTGGCCCAGATTTATATTCAAGAGATTGTTCGGTTGCATGGTGTACTTGTTCCCATTATATCAGATAGAGGCCCCCAGTTTGCTTTGCATTTTTGGAGAGCAGTACAAAGTGAGTTGGGGACTCGTGTAGAACTCAACATAGACATTCATTCGCAAACCGACGGGCAGTCGGAAAGGACAGTCCAGATTTTTGAAGATATGTTCAGGGCTTGTGTGATTGACTTTGGAGGGCAGTGGGATCGATTCTCACCTTTGGTCGAGTTTGCATACAACAAGAGTTATCAGCCCAGTATCGAGATTGCTCCATTTGAGGCTTTATATGGTCGACGATGTCGTTCACCCATCAGATGATTTGAGCCCGGCGAGGCTAAATTATATGGCACTGATTTGGTGAAGGATGCCTTGGAAAAGGTAAAGTTGATTCAAGAACGACTTCACACAGCACATTCCAGACAGAAGAGTTACACAGATCAGAAGGTGTCCGACTTATCATTTATGGTGGCGAGAAAGTTCTCTTGAAGGTCTCACCGATGAAGGGAATCATGAGGTTCGGGATGAAGGTCAAGTTAAGCCCAAGGTTTATAGGTCTCTTTGAGGTGTTGAGGCGAGTTGGGGGAGGTTGCTTATGAGCTTGCCTTGCTTCCCAATCTATCGGGAGTTCATCTGGTTTTCCATGTGTATATGCTTCGAAGGTATCATGTCGACAGGTCGCATGTGTTAGACTTCAGTACGGTTCAGCTAGATGAGAGCTTGGGTTATGAGTGGAGCCAGTTGCCATTGTTGATATGGCATGTTCGCTAGTTGAGATCCAAGAAGCTTTCTGCTGAAAAATTTTAGTGGAGGGGACAACCAGTCAAAGAATCGACTTGGGAAGTCGAGGAGGACATGTGGAGCAGATATCCACACTTATTCAATACTCCAGGTATTATTCTAGACTCGTTCGAGAACGAACGCTGGTTTAAGAGGTGGAGAATGTAATGACCCGACCGGCCGTTTTGCTTTTAGATCCTCGTCTCCCTAAATAAGACTCCCCATATGTGATTTTACTGTTTTATGACTTGCGGGGATTGTAGTTTGGGATATGGAAGGTTTCGGGTTCAAATCATAACACTTGCTTCCTTAAGGTTGGCTAAAAAGGTTAAGTTTTACCTTCGTTAACATTTTGATTAAACGACCTCGGAACTAGGATTCGATGGTTCCAATTGATTCGTATGATTATTTAGGACTTGGGCGTATGTTCAAATTGGGTTTTGGATGAACCGGGAGCGTGTCGGTGCTTAATAATGAAAATTTCCTTATTTAAGGTTTTAGAGTTCTTTAAATCTGGTTTTGAGTAGGTTTTGTTGTTATCGAGGTCCGTTTGGGATTCCGAGTCTAGAAATAGTTGTCTAGAGTAATTTAAGAGTTGCACGCAAAATTTGGTATCATTCTGAGTGGTTTAGGCATATCGTCGCATTTGGAGCTAATTGGAAACTTGAAATTCATAAATTGGTTCAATTTCGTTATGGGATGTTATTCTTAGTTTCATTGTTATTTTATGTGTTTTGAGAGTTTGAGCAGGTCCGTATTATCTTTATGGACTTGTTGGTGCATTTGGACAGGGTCCCGAGTGGCTCGGGTGTATTTCGGACCACCCGGAGCTGAGTTGGAAAACCCAGAATTTCCAGTTTTGGTTTCCTTCTTCGCGAATGCAGAAGGACCCTCGTGTTCACGATGAAGTATTTGAGAAGTTGGGTGATTTTCCTTCCCGTTCGCGGGTAGGGAGTTGTGTTCGCGAAGCTTTGAGATCCCGGGAGTACGAGTTCCCGAAGGCCTCTCGCATTCACGTAGAGGGATTTGGGGCCAAGGGTCTGAGGGTCGTTACTCTTCGCGTTCACGGTGGGCTTATCGCGTTCGCGATACTTGGGCTGACCTAGCCTTCATGATCGCGAGAAACTTGTCGCGTTCGCAAAGAGGAACTTGAGTGTCTGGGCATACTTTGCCTTCGCGAACACGAGGCCCTTACCGCGTTCGCGAAGAAGGGGGCAATTGTGCTGAGCAGAATGTTTTCAAATGGGACTCGGCAATATTTTATCCCATTTACTGCATTTCTGGGCGATTTTGGAGCTTCTTGAGAGGGGTATTCACCTAGAAACTTGGAAGTCAGTAAATTCAACCTATTGTGAGATAAATATATAAATTATAGGTAGATTGTAACACGTAAATTGTGAAAAATCATGGGTTTAGATGAAAAATCTAAGTTTTGATAAAAATGAGATTTCAACCACGAACATTTTATGGAATGCGATGAAAATTGTATACTTGAGTTCTAAAGGTTATGGGTAACGATTTCCTTCAAATATTTTCGGAATCCAGGCACGTGGGCCCGGGATAGGGGTATTCACCTAGCAACTTGGAAGTCAGTAAATTCAACCTATTGTGAGATAAATACATAAATTATAGGTAGATTGTAACATGTAAATTGTGAAAAATCATGGGTTTAGATGAAAAACCTAAGTTTTGATAAAAATGAGATTTCAACCACGAACATTTTATGGAATGAGATGAAAATTGTATACTTGAGTTCTAAAGGTTATGGGTAACGATTTCCTTCAAATATTTCCGGAATCCGGGCACGTGGGCCCGGGATGAATTTTAGAAATCTTTCAAATTTGGGTTGGGTAATTATTCTAATAGTTAACTTATGAAATTTTGAGCATGTATTAATTAAATTATATAACGTTTGACTAGTTTCGGATTTTTTTGCACCGAATTGAGGCTTTAGGCCAAAATTGTAACCGGGAAGTCAGTTTTGAGACGAGGTAAGTCTCTTGTCTAACCTTGTTAGAGGGAAGTTTCCCCATATGTGATTCAAATTAATGTTGCTTCTAATTGTGGGGGGGCTACGAACGTACTAAGTGACGAGAGTCCGTACGTAGCTACTAGTTATGCTTGTGTCCGGGTAGTTTTAGGACCCAGATCATGAACTACTTGAAATGTGTGCACCTTACTTGTTAATTTAAAGTGCCTAAATTGTATTAGAGCTTGTTAAATAAAAGGATGAAAGACCGTTAATGGAAATTGTATTGCAATGTGTATTAGCCTTAATAATGATTAAGTCAAATGCTTATAAAGTATCCTCTCTTTTGTGGAGCGGGCTGAACGCCTCGGCAGTAGATAAATGCATCTATGGTTCGTGCCGCTCGACCCTCGGCAGTGTACATAGTTTTCTAGATCGGGCCGTACGACCTCGACATAAATCGTGCTTAATAACAATACTTGGTGCCTTGATATTTTTTGGTGGCTTGTAAGGTTACATCTTGTAAGTAAAGCGACTTATTTGGAATTATAAAATAGTAAAACAATTATTTACTCATGCTGGTTAATGAATTTCTATATTATTTACATAACCCATGTTTATTTAAAATTTCTATCTTAATATTATTAGCCCTTAGTAAGTGTCAAAGTTGACCCCCCCCC